>CAUYPK010077561.1:0-19338 GCA_963574355.1 Loris lydekkerianus | reverse complement strand
TGGATTCAGTTTGCTAGAATTAGTTGAAGATTTTGTATCTCTATTTATAAGGGGTACTTGTTTCAAGTTTCCCTTTTTTTTTTTTTTTTTTTTTTTGAAACAGAGTCTTACTATGTCATCCTCAGTAGAGTGCCGTGGCGTCACAGCTTACAGCAACCTCAAACTCTTGGGCTTAAGCAATTCTCTTGCCTTAGTCTCCCAACTACAGGCACCCACCACAACATCTGGCTGTTTTTTGTTGTTGTTGTTGCAATTATCATTGTTGTTTAGCTGGCCTGGGCTGGGTTTGAACCCACTATCCTTGGTGCATGTGGCCGGTGCTGTAACTACTGTGCTATGGACACCCAGCTAAAGTTTTCTTTCTTTGTCATGTCTTTATCTAGCATTAGAATAATGTTGGACTCATAGAATGAATTGGGAAATTATGCTATCTCTTAAGTTTTGAAAGAGTTTGGGAAGGATTAATGTTAAGTTTTTCTATATAAACTTAGTAGAATTCACTAATGAATCCGTGTGGATCTGAGCTTTTCTTTGTGGGAAATTTTCTTATTATTAATTTTTTAAAATCATGGTAAAATATATTTAACATAAAATTTTATCATTTTAACAGTTTTTTCCTTATTAATTCAATCTCTTTACCAAAAGCAGGCTATACTATTTAGCAAAACTTAATAAAGACTTAAGAATAACTGAAGGGTATTTTATCATAGAAAAAAATTTAAAAACTGTAAATAGATATAAACACTGCTGCTGTTTTTAGTCCTTCCATAGAGTGACTCTCTTGGTCTGCTGCCATGTCTCCAACGCCAACTTCTCTCTCCATGGTGGGTATGCTCTGTAGTATGTCTCCTTTACTCGGAGTCTAGGCTCTCTATCCATACTGTAAATCTTGAAAAGAACAGGTTAAAAAAAATCACAGCTTTCCTCCAGCCGACTTCCTAGCTGTGGTCCACTGATTGATAGACAATTACATGCGTAATAATGATATTTTAGGTTGAATATATAAACAAGTTAATGTTTCCTGGAAATTTTCTACTTCATTAGGATCTTGTCTTTGCCTTTGTAGAACCAAAGGTTTATTGATGTAGTTTTACAAAAACAAGAATAATCGCCCCCAAAAGTGAATTAAAGCACCAACAGAAATTCTGAAATCACTTTATTTTCAAGATTTCAAAGATTTCAGAATCAATTCTTAAGCTGGAATCAAGTTAAAGTTCTTAATCTCCCGCTACCCCCAGTGAACTCCCCAACACATGGCTCAGAGAAGGGGTTCAGCAGCTCCCCTTGCTTGGTACTCTCAGCATTCAAATTGTATTCCTGAGACAGCAGCCTGCAGCTAAGGCCTCTCTGCTCCCCCCACACCCATGCTTTCCAATCTAGATTCTCTCATTGCAGACCTACTGAAGTTGTTTTCTTAAAAGCTATCTCTCACGGCCGAAAACCATCAAAAGATCTTTTCTCCAACCTTCTCCAAAGGTCTTTGGTACTTGTCTAAGTTTTCCCATTTTACGTGGGCAGACATTCTATTATAATGTCATGGCTGATAGTCTTGGATGTTGCTCTCATAATTTTTTTTTAAATAACTAGTTCAAAGCATTTGCTATGGACTGAATTCTACCCTAAACCCCGAATGTATATGTTGAAGCCATGACCCTCAGTGTGATGGTATTTGGGAGGTAGTTAGGGTTAAATGAGCTCATGAGGATAGGGTCTTCTTGATGGGATTAGTGGCTTTATAATCAAAGGATGAGAAAGAAAGAGGTTACTCTATCATTTCAGGACACAATGAGAGGGTGGCTGTCTGTAAGCCTGGATGAGGGCCCTCATCAAGAATCAAATCAGCTGGCACCTTGATTTTGGATTACCCAGCCTCCAGAAATATGAGAAATAAACATTTTTTGCTTAAGCCACCTGATTTATGATTTTTTTATAGTCGACATTGACTAAGACAGTATCTTAACTTCCAGTGAAAGTGTCTAATTAATGTAACCAATCCTGATTCACATATGATGGGGATGACAAATAGGTGGAAAAATCTGTTCAGAGCAGACAAATAGAGGTATTTAAGTTGTAGCTACTTAAACAATGTTAAGTGTTCTTTGTGGCTAGAAATGCTTAGCTTATTTTAAAGTAGGCCAGAAAAACTGGGAGAATGTTACTACTTCAGAAATAATGTCTTACCTTTTCTTCTCCCTAATCTCCTCCCTTCCTCACCCGCCTTTTCTGGCTCTGTCTGTCTTTTTTCCACGTACTCTCAGCATGACTTCCTAAAGGTACAGATTAAATGGTTGGGGTTATTTGAAAAAGTGTCTGAAGTTCTCCTCCCAGCCAGAAGGAATTGTACTATAAAGTACAATAATTTGAAAGGGAGGAGTTTGTCTTTTTCATGAACAATAAAAGGCTTTCAATTTTTTTTAATAACTAAAAAGGCTTATACTTCTGTTAGAGTCTCTAAGAACTGGTGATAAAGTTCAGATTGTAGTTGTAGTTTATTCCACGAACTGGGAGAATGCAAGCTTCTTTTGAGAAGATTCTGTCACTTTTAGGCATACTTCCTCTATTATGGAGAATACTGAGGTTGATCATAGTACATATATAGCTTTCAGGCATTTCTGAGAACTTCTTATCAATTGGCAGTAATTGAGCTTGCTTAGTGTTTATGGCCCAGGGTAGTGGTATAAGAATCTAGAACCAAATTCACTCACCAGCTGTGTGACTTTAGGCAAGTTATTTAACCTCATGAACCGTAGATTCCTCTCTGGGAAAACAGAGATAATGGTACCTTCTTTGCTGAGCGCTTGTGAACATTTATGTGAGCCAGCATTTAGCACACAGGTAAATGGCACAGAGTAGTCATTGTCTCGGGTATGGGTAATTTGATTATGAGGCATCAAATCCCACTCAAAAATTATTGAAAGGAAAGAGGGACAATTCATGGAACCCCAGGCCTACGATTGCAGCCCAGCCTCCAGAGGAAGCAAAGGGTATCTTTCCTGCAATGTGGCCTCCTTCTCCTCTGTTTCTGGGGCTACTCTGGTCACTGCTGCTCTCAGTGCTTCCTCCCTCTCTCTGCTGACTGACCTCTCAGCTCTATTCCAACATGGCCCAGACATGGCCACCACAGCTCTGACTCACATAATTTCCCAATTTAAGAGCCTAAAAGAGTCTTCAGGTCCACTTCACTGCAGTTGTCTGTGTCCGTAGAGAAAGGGGCCCATGAGCTGTTAACCTGCTCAGCAGACACAATAGGAAGAGATAGAGACATGGGTGAGTTCTATAAGAAGGTGCTATAGGGAGAGGTGAAAGTAGTGGGCATTTCTAGAAAAGTCAGTCAAGAAACATTAATATCTGTTATCTCTGAAAAGTCACCTCCTGCAAATAAATCCCCCTTGTCATGTCAGTTCTTATCCTGGACTTCCTTGCAGCACTTCAGCACAGATATGTTTCTGCTTCTTGGAGCTCCTAACTTGTGCAAAAACACAAGATTCTAGTGGTCCTCCTACTCCTTCAATATGTTCTTCTCCAGATCTTTTCTAACTTCCCTTCCTCCTTCCTCTTAATGATTACTTGTTTAATCATTTAATACTGTTTTCTCTCTTCCCCCAGTTCTCTATCCTTTGAATGATGGATACACTCACAGACCTTACTCAAGCATTACAAAAGCTCTATGTAAGCAAAAATATTTGTACCCCCATAATATTTTTTCCTTGTATCTTTAGTTTTCTATTAATATATGTCTTTTCTTTTTTAAAAACATGATGTTATTATTTTAGCTTATTTCTCAGATTCTCAATGTTTTCAGACCTGGCAATATTCAATATTTTCTATATTTTGTGCAGTTGGTAATGTGAATTTATGATCAGTTTTGGTGTGTGTGTGTGTGCATACTTGTGTGGAGGGGAAGAGAGGAAAGAGAGAGAGAATCTCTGAAGTAGATATAGAATAAGTAAGCAGCTAGCTAGTACGTACTTAGCACCTTTTTAAGGGATCCTCAGTTCTACTCCCAAAGTCCCACAGGCAATTGTTTCTGGATAAACAGTTGTGTTTAATACTATTTGAGAAATCTCTTTGACTGATGCCAAATAACTATGTCAGGAGTTACGATAATCTGCTGAGTGGGATGAATGTGATTCCCTGAAATGGGAAAAGTCTACTATAATCACTTCATTGCTATTTGTTCACCCCAAGGTAGGAGGGGCAAGAGCTAAAACATATATGCATATGTGTTCACACAGGTGTTTACATCGACATTGACCTTTGGAAACTAAGAACTACTTTTAATTCTTTGAGGAATCTCCAGACTGTTTTCCTAGGTTGGACTAATTTGTAGTCCCACCAATGGTGTGCAGGCATTCCTTTGTCTCTGCATCCATGCCAGCATCTGTTGTTTTTGGATTTTTAAGTAAAGCCATTCTAACTGGGGTAGGGTGATATCTCATTGTGGTTTGACTTTGCATTTTCCTGATTGTTAGTGACATTCACCATTTTTTCATATTTTTATTGGCCATTAGTCTATCTTCCTTTGAAAAACTTCTGTTTGTGTCTTTTGCTCGCTTTTTAACAGGGTTGGGGTTTTTTCCTTGCAATTTTTCTGTGTTCTTTGTAACCTCTGTTTTTTATTGGATGTATAGTCGGCAAAAAAAACTTTGTTTTTTATTGGATGTATAGTCTGCAAATGTTTTCTCCCATTCTGTAGCTTGTCTATTTGCTCTGTTGATTATTTCTTTAGCTATACAGAAGCTTTTTAATTTGATCAAGTCTATTTATTTATTTATTGTTACTATAATTGCCATTAATTTATTGTTGCTATAATTGCCTAGGCCAATATCTAGAATAGTTTTTCCAACGTTTTCACCTAGAATTCTTATGGTGTCATGACTTACATTTAAGTCTTTTATCTATTTTTATTCAGTTAGAAGTCAGGTAATTATGATGCCTCCAGATTTGTTCTTTTTGTTTGTGATTGCTTTGACTATTCTGGCTCTTTTCTAATTCCAAATGAAGCATAAAATTATTTTTATGAAAATAGGACATTATGAAATAGGACATTGGCATTTTGATAGGGATTGCACTGAATCTGTAAATCACTTGAAGTAGTGTGGACATATTAGCTATGTTAATTCTTCCAATCTATGAGCATGTTTTGTTCGTGTCATCTGTGATTTCTTTCCTTGGTGCTTTATAGTTCTCATTTTGTACAGATCTTTTATGTCCTTGGTTAAGTATATTCCTAGGTATTTTATTTTCTCTATAGTGTTTGTGAATGGAATTGAGTCTTTAATTTAACTCTCAGGTTGACTGCTATTGGTGTATAGAAATGCTACTTATTTGTGTACATTGATTTTGTAACCTGAGACTTTGCTGAATTTATTTATCAGTTTCCGGAGTTTCTTAATGGAGTCTTTGGGGTTTTCTAGATATAAGACTATATCATCAGCAAAACATGATAGTTTGACCTCCTCTTTCCCAGTTTGGATACGCTTTCTTTTTCTTGCCTGATTGCTCTGGCTAGGATTTCCAAACTATGTTGAATGGAAGTGGTGGCAGAATATTTACCTGGATGGATTTGGAGATTATCCTCCTAAGTATCACAATGGAAAAGCAAGTATCCAATGTACTCAATACTAATATGAAACTAGTAGATGAATAACTACATGCCCACACAAGAAAAAAAAATTAAATTCAAGTGGTGAAGAGGGAGAGGAAGGATGAGGGAGGAAGTTTGGTAAGCCCTCACCTAATGGATGCAAGGTAGGGGTATAAGGCACACCTCTTCTGTGAAGGGGCTCAATTACAACTTGGACTTTACCTAACAAAAGTGAATAATGTAACCTAATCATTTATACCCAATATTAATCTGAAAAAAAGTGATGACAGTGGACACTCTTGTCTTATTCCATTTTTTTAAAGGGAATATTTTCAGCTTTCCCCACTCAGTATGATATTGGCTATGTGTTTGTCATATATGGCTTTATAATCTTTAGATATCTTCCTTTTATGCCTAGTTGGTTGAGGGTTTTCATCATGCAAGGTGGCCAAATTTTGTTCAAATAATTCTTTTGCATCTGTTGTGATGATCACATGGTCCCTGTTTTTTATTCTATGTATGTGGTGAATTGCACTTATTGATTTATGTATGTTGAACCATTCTTATATCCCTGAAATGAAGCCTAGTTGGTCATGGTGGACTATTTTTTGATGTGCTGCTGAAGTTGGTTTGTTAGTATTTTATTGAAGATTTTTTCATCTACCCTCAGAAGTGTTTTCTTGGCTTTGGTATCATGATGTTACTGGATTCATAGAATAAGCTAGGGAGGATTCCTTCCTTCTTGATGTTATGAAATAATTTCTGCAGTATGGGTATCAACCAGCTCTTCTTTGTAGATCTGGTAAAATTCAACTGTGAATCCATATGGTCTTGGACTTCTTTGTTGTTGGACGATTTTTTATTATTGTTTCAACCTTACTGCTTATTATTGGTCTGTTTAAAAGTTTTCTTTCTTCCTGGCTGAGTCTTACGAGATTGTATGTTTCAAGGAATTTGTCCGTTTCCTCTACATTTCCAAGTTTGTGTGCTTAGAGATTTTCATAATATTTACAGATGACATTTTTTATTTCAGTGGCATCAGCTATAATAAATATCTCCTTTTTTTTATTTCTGGTTGAGCTTATTGATGTCCTTTCTCTTATATTCCTGGTTAATCTAGCCAGAGGTCAATCAATTTTGTTTCTCTTTTTGAAGAACCAACTTTTTGTTTCATTGATCCTTTGTATTGTTTTTTGTTGTGTTTTGTTTTCCATTTTGTCTTTTTTTTTTTCCCCCTGCTGTTTTGGGGTTTGATTTGCTCTTTTCTAGTTCCTTGAGTTGGGTCATTAAATTGTTAATTTGTGACCTTTCTTTTTGATGTAGCATTATGGCTTTGAATTTCCCCTTAGTAGCTTTTGCTGAATCCCGTAGATTTTGACAGCTTGTGTTCTCTCTGTCATTCAGTCAAAGATTCTTTTGATTTCCTTCTTTATTTCATTATTGACCCAATAATCATTTAGCAACAGGTTGTTTAATTCCCATGACTTTGTGTAGAAATGAAGCTGATTTCTAGTATTATTTCATTGTATTCTGAGAAGACACATGGTATGATTTCTTTTTTTTTTTTTTAATTTGTTGAGACATGTCTTATAGCCAAGATATGATCAATTTTGGAAACTTCCATGTGCTAGTGAGAAGAATGTATATTCAGTAGTTTGGGGTAAAATGTTCTATAAATATTTGTTAGGCCCATTTGTTCTAGAGTCCTGATTAAGTCCAATGTTTCTTTATTTTCAGGTTGGATGCTCTGTCCAGTTCTGTCAGTGAGGTGTTGGAGACCCTGGTAATTACAATGCTGCTATTTATTTCTTTGCTTAGATCTAGTCCCATTTGCTTTATGAATCTGGGTCTTCCTGTGTTAAGTTCATAAATATTTAGGATTATTATATCTTGATGTTGAATTTTTCCCTTTTTCATTATATAATGGCAATCTGTGTCTTTCTTTCCCATCGTTTTAAAATCAACTTTATCTGACATGAGAATGACTACACCTGCTTTATTTTTGTTTCCATTTGCATGGAATATTTTTTTCCCTATCTCTTCACCTTCAGTTTGTGTGAGTCCTTGTGGGTTAGATGTGTTTCACAGAGACAGCAGATACTTGGGTTGTATTTTTTCATCCACTCAGCCAGCCTGTCTCTGAAGTAGGGCATTTAGACTTTGTTTACATTGATTGATAGAATTGATATGTAGGATGCTGTTCTGGTCATCCTGTTGGGTAGTATCTTATTGTTTTGTTTTACAACTTATGCTGTTATTTTATATGAGATTTGAGGTTTAGTTTTTGAGTGATTTTACACTGGTGAGTATCTATTGTGCTGATCCATGCATAAGGTAGTTCTGAGTATATTGTGTATGGCAGGTCTGGTCTTGACAAATTCCTTCAGTGCTTGCTTGTCTGAAATCATTTTTATTTCTTCTTCATATATGCACCTTAGATTTTCAAAAATTCTTAGATACAAAATTCTAGGCTGGCCTTTGTTCTGTTAGAGCAAACTGAAGGTGGGGCCCCAATCTCAGTTTCAGTTGAGAAGTCTGCTCTTAGCCTAATGGGTTTTCCTTTGTAAATTATTTGATGTTTTCACCTCATGGCTCACAGAAGTTCCTCTTTCATGTTGACTTTGGCCAGTCTGATGACTATGTGTTTTGGTGATTGTCTCTTTACAATTAATCCCCAGGTGTTCACTGAGCTACTTGTACTTGTATGTCTAAATATCTGCTAAGACCAGAGAAGTTTTCTTTAATTATTTCCTCAAATAAGTTTTACAGCACTTGTGAAAGGTGTTATTCTTCACCCTCAGGGATGCCTCTGATTCTTGTATTTGGCTGTTTTTCATAAGCTCGTATTTGTTATAGGCTTTGTTCATTCTTCTTAAGTCTTTGTTATTTATTTTTGACTGGGTTAATTCTAAAGGAGTCTTTAAGCTCTGAGAATCTTTCTTCTGCCTGGTCTAGTTTATTCTTTTCCACTGTGTTTTGTATTTCCCTAAATGAATTTTTTATTTCCAGAGTTTTATTTTTTATTTTATTTTTTGCAGTTTTTTTTTTTTTTGGGCAGGTGCTGGGCTTGAACCTCCTTTAAGCCACAGGTGCCACCCTATTTTTTATTTTTAATATGTTAATCTCCTCAGTGAAATGTTTTATTCAGTTTCTGAATTGTTTTTCTTTTCTTTTCTTTTTTTTTTTTTTTTTTTTTTTGAGTTGTTTTTCCATTTTCTCTTGGATTCCATTGACCTTCCTTACGATCCATATTTGGAACTCTTTATCTGTCATTCAATATTTTCATTTGGTATTCATTGCTAGGGAGCTGGTATTCCCCTTCAGAGGTGTCCTTTTGCTCTGATTTTTCATATTTCTGGAGTTCTTGCACTGATTCTTTCTCATCTAAAGAAGCTATTGCTTCCTATTTCTGGATTTTCTTTTGTTTATATGAGGCTTTCCTCTCCTTACTGGTAAGAATGTGTGATGGGTAAGAACTTTTAGCTTTGCCTGTGGGTGCTTTTATAATGGTCTAGGCTCTACATGGATGCTTTGGTTATAGACATCCTTAGTGTTTGGTTTTCTAGGTTGCTAGTTGTTTGTAGGCTATAGCAGTGGAGAGCTATGTGTGTGGGCAGATTTCTTGTCTCTTGTTGACAAGGGAGGATGGAGAGCTTTGAAATTCTTTTTCTTTCCCCAGCCATGTGGTCTTTTTAACAGTGTGAATTGCATTGGCATACTCAGTTAATCTCTGAGACAGGAGGTGATGCTTGTGGATCAGAATCAACCACACCCTGTTATGATTGAGTTGGTAAGTGTTGCGAAGAGCAGTGCAAATTGACCTCCCTATCAATGGGTGGCACCTGCCAGGAGGAACAGGCTGCAGTGTTGCTTTAGAGATCTGTGACCTGTCTGTAGCACCTCAGGAAAAGTATTTGAATGTACTAGGTGGTGGGTGGGCTTTGGAACTTGGTGAGTCCTTGTTCTTTTTTTTTTTTTTTTTATAGAGACAAAGTCTCACTTTATGGCCCTTTGGTAGAGTGCCGTGGCATCACACAGCTCACAACAACCTCCAGCTCCTGGGCTTAAGCGATTCTCTTGCCTCAGCCTCCCGAGTAGCTGGTACTACAGGCACCCGCCACAACGCCCGGCTATTTTTTTGTTGCAGTTTGGCCAGGGCTGGGTTTGAACCCGCCACCCTCGGCATATGGGACCGGCGCCCTACTCACTGAGCCACAGGCGCCAGCCTGAGTCCTTGTTCTTTACCACAGAGGTGTTTAGGAGAGTGAGGCCAGGCAGGGCCGGGTTGGGGGGGCTACCCCTCAGTCTCCACAAAAGCTGATAAGGTAGCTATCCCATCAGGGGTCAAATGTTTACTCTAAGCCTTCTGGGAAAAGCTGCCAGGGAGGGCCTGAAGTGGCCACAACCTACCAGAAAGTCTGCTTGTAGGGAAGGGGCTGTCTGAGATTAACAATCTGGCTATCAGGAGCTTGTTTTTCTCTTCTCTCCTTCCCTCTGCCCAGTAATCTTCCCCCCTCCCCCCCGTAGCTCCTATAGTCTGGATTGGAGTTGGGAAGAATTTTTGTGGGGATGAGGGGGACGAAAACTGAGGAGCTGAAGCCCCCAGTGAGGACAAAAGCACATAGCATGTGGAGAAGCAATTTGGTGCCTGTCATCTCAGCTCAGGTCTATGGTGACAGACCCCAAGGGGACTGGCAACCTGGTTTATCATCCTGAAGAAGCTTTTAGTCCACTGGTGGTAGCAGCTTTGGGGCTCATGGGAGTAGAAGGACTCTCCAGAAGCTCAGGAGCCTGCTGACTACCTGAGATGTGAGGGAGAGAAAAACAAACCACCCCAAGTACTTTTTTTGCTGGACCCCAATCCTCTTAAGGGTTGATCTCTGCCACTGCCTTGCTCCTTCTTGTTCTGGTCTACAACTTCTTCCTGTGGAGTCTTTGGAAGGATCTGGTACTTAACCTTTGGAATTATATGTTGGTTTGTTTATTTCTCTTTCACTGAAAACTTTTCCTTCTTTCTGAGATGAACTGGCAGCTGATGTCTCTGGTCAGCCATCTTATCTCCCCCCTTACGTGCTATAAACGTTTAAACAAGTGTTTCTACATTTCTGAGCCAAGCTTATTTGTAAAAAGTATGTTAATTTGCAAATTTTGATTCATTTCTACATTTATACATAATGTCAATTTCTACATTAGAACATTTTGGGGAGAAAACTTACCAAACTACAACCAAGAGTAGAGTTATAATTTTTATTTTCTTCATCAAGTTCATATACATTTTTAAATTATCTACAATGAACATGTATGATTTTATGTTTAAAATAAAATATGTGATTATCTCAGAGGAGCATTGCATTATGGACACAAATAGCAGCATAATAAGGAAGGTTTTACAAACGTAAGGGCAAATGGAAATATTGTTACTTAACATAATAATGCAGTATACCCTGGGCAAAGACTATTGATTTTTTTGTCCAATCATACAAATTCCTTTTCTTCCTAAGTCTCAAGTAAGAGATGCATTTGCAGTCATAAACAAAATTGACCATTTAATCAGATTACACCCTTCCATTCAGTTATCACCCTTTATTTAATCTATAAAACAGCAGTGATACCAACATTGTTATGAGAGATATTCCCTCAGTTGGGCTTTGGGTCCCTTGTTTGTCCTGGTAGCCAGGCTCTGCGAAAAATACATCATTAGGATTATTTTATAATTTCCAAATGTTCTATTTTTCTATTTCACAGATGATGATTTTAAGACCCAGAAAGTTTAAGTGAATTGCTAACTTAGTCAGTAAAGGAAATGACAGATTTTCCTGAATCTCCAACCTTTTTTTCTTTCTTTTTGAGACAGGGTCTCACTCTGTTGCCCGGAGATGGGCAAAGATGTCATTATAGCTCACAGCAATCTCAAATTTTGGGGCCCAAGTGATCCTCATGCCTCAGCTTCCTGAGTAGCTGGGACTACAGGTACCTACCACAATGCCCAGCTAATTTTCTATTTTTAGTAGAGATGGATCTTGCTCTTGGTCAGGCTCATCTCTAACTCCTGAGCTCAATCCCCTCTCCTTGGCCTCCCTGAGTGCTAGGATTACAGGCATCCAACTTTTGATATAGTAGAAAATACTAAGGCTGTAGTAGTGGAGAGGTATGTATTTGTTAAGCAGAAACAAGTTATACTATGCTATGTAGGATAATTGATAACTCAAAGATGATAATTTTCTCTTATTTAAAATAGACGTGAATATAAGTCCTCTACCTTTGGCAGACCTGCCTAAAACTTTGGAAGTACTTGGTAGCATCTGATAAGAAGCAGTCAGACTTCTCAGGTAATATGTGTAGCTGTTGATAAGTCACATAGACTGGTTAATCAATGGAGAATTTCAGAGCATTCTTTTTCTTTCCATTATTGGCTAGTTGTAAACTCTGTACTTGGTTGAAAGACCCAACAAAATCAAGTGATGAACAAGAATGGATAACTTAGGAAAGGAATGAAAGAAGAATTTTAAGAAACTGCTGATGTTTAGGAAATGAAAGGGGCTGATAATAGCAATTAATGATTGTAAAATCTGAGCCTCTTTGCTGTGAGTCTTAAAACCAGTTCTAAAACAGAAGAAGATTAAAATACACATTGATCTGCTGATGGGCAGAAGGTAAAGTTTAAAAGCAAAGAATTGACCAATATGTATTGTGTTAATTAAACCCTTCTCAGAGATGTGAATAAACACAAGCTGATAACTAGTATCCGTGAGTTCCTGAATTGATTCTGCAGTCAGTATACTTTAAAGATGTAGGACCATATATGTCTGTATTCACCTTCAGAAAGTCCGTCTTGCTTCAGAGGGATGCCTAACACACTTAAATTTCTCATTGCAACTGATCCCCTTATTTACTTTACTGATGCAGTGGATGTAATAGCAACAGGCTTTGAAGTGCAAAGCCTTCCTTCAGTTATGAACTCATTAAAAACTACCATACTCTTGTAAAATTCAAGAACTCTAATGGGAAGGCCTTTATACTAAGAGGACAACAAAACTCCAGATTGCTCCAAATCCTTGCCCTCTCACTTGTTTGCCTGGCACCTGCTGGAGATGTAGAACATCTTATTTAACTTTAAACATTGCACTCTGTAAAAGTAACTAGGACCTTGAAGACCCTTCCTATTTACACTTAGATGAATATTTCCATTCTGTTGTTCATCTCATTTGTTTGTTCACATATGGCTGATTAACACAGAAACTGTAAGGATCCTAAGGGAATGAGAAACACAGTAATTAAGAAATACTTTGGGAATTTAGAGTGTGGCATTTCAAATCACTGAGGAGAGGTGTAATACATACCATTTGAATTACTGGCAGGCATTTGGAAAAACTAAAACTAGATTGCTTATGCTGAAGTAACTTCAGAAAATGAAAGATTTGAATACTTAGAAAGGAAAACTATGAAAGTACTAGAGATATACATAAGTGATTTTTTTTCATAATACTGGCATAGAGAAGGCCTTTCTAGGTAAAACCCCAAACCTAAAATGTATAACAGAAAATACTGATAAATTTTGCTACATACAAATTTTAAACTTTTATAGAGAAAAGCATATCAGAAACAATGTTAAAAGATAAACAAAATAGAGAAAAATGTTTGTAACACCCATATCAGAAAATAAGTCTATTTTTTTACCATTTAGAAAACTCTTAAAAATCAGTATTAAAAAATAAACATTTTAATTTAATAATGGACTAAGACATGGGTCATCAATTCCCAGAGAAATAAATACAAGGAGATTCACTACAGCCTTGTTTATAGTAGCCAAATCCGGAAAATAAACATTCTTCAATGGCATGACTTATTAATTAAATTATAATAACAGCTATTAAAAAGAATGAAGTAGAGTAATATATATTGATATGTAAAGGTATTTATATGTCTAAAATTTATTTGTCTTTATATGTCTAAAATTTATTTGTATTTATATGTCTAAAATACCTTTACATATCAAGATATGTATCCCTAAGGATATTGATATGTATCCCCCCTAAGGGATACATATCTGGATATGTAAAGGTATTTTGGTATAGTTTACCTTGAGGTATTTATATGTCCTTACTGGAAATAAGGGATACCATATAAACAAAGTATCCCTTACTGGAAATAGTTGGGGCTAGAAGTATTTCCGATTTTGGATTTCTTTGGGATTTTGGAATATTTGCATATACAGAAAAATATGTCCTAGGGTTGAAAACCAAGTATAAACACAAAATTCTTATACACAAAATATGAAGGTAATTGTATACAATTTTTTTTTTTTTAATTTCAGGCATGAAACAAAGTCTTTATACATTGAACCATCAGAAAGTAAAAGTGTCACTATCTCAGCCACACATTAGGACAATCTGTCATGGTTTGATATCACTATCATTTCTGACTCTAAATTTATATATTGCCAATAAGCAATCATTTTCTTACACTTATTCACACGTAAGTTCTTGACAGTAAAAATATGATATAACATTAATACAGTGAAAATATAGTGTTCAGGGTAACTAAGCAGCACAGTAGCATCACCAGAATACCCGTATCAGCTATTAAATGTCAACAACAAATAACAGCAGGATTTCAGTCTCCATCTATGATGTTATGTTTTAATTAAAATGTTCTGCACACTGTATTTTCTTTTTAGGTGAGAAAAAATATCAGAAACAATTGAGGGATAAGGAAGTGGGTCCTCTAGGAGCGGGAAAGCATTGTGCTGGATGGCTTTTAAAAATGTTTCCTTCAGAGTTATCTGTCTTATTAACAGTGAGTTTTGTCTGAGAAGTTTCTCTTTGATTCCATAAACTTTTGTGATTGCTTGTTTTGTTATGAATGTGCATAGTCCTTCAATAAGGTTATTACACATTTTCACCATGCCTTCTGTAGGCACTTTTTCTGTGGTGATAATGTCATTTTCATCATCACTATTACCAAACTCATCTTGAATCAGAACCATTTCAGCTATTTCATCATGACCATTGGTCAATGAATGAACAACTAAAGCCCCATTGTCAATGTCAAAACTTCTTCAGGAGCCAGTTGGAGTTGCAGTAGTGGAAGCAATTTGGTCCAGTAGAGGAAGGCATGTTGCTTTTCATGGAGCATTTATGGAGTTAAGTGTCATGGGATTTCTATTTCTGATAGTAAACAGCAGGTAACGTCTAAGAGAACTAGTTTAAATCCAAATGCCAAAGTATGACAAGAAACTCCTCCTATAAGTTCTCATGCCACCCCAGTAACTCATGGAACTGAAAGCTCTTGGCATGAAACAGCAGCCACATTGGGTCTCATCCTGAGGGAAATACAGAGCCATCAGAAGACATGTGTAAGAAGTAGGAAGTAATGTATTCTCCATCTTGTGAAGCCACAAGAAATATTATAGGCATTGAAGAGTCAACTGATAGGATTATTTTAGGACCAGAAGATTTTAGTGACCAAATATATGATGTTTTTGGAGAAGGCAATTCAGCAATTTCTAAAGAAGACCTAAAAGAATATCTGAAGAAACAATTAGAATATTGTTTCTCATAAGAAAATTTGTCAAAGGACCTTACCTTGACTTGATGTCTCAAATGGATAGTGATCAGTTCATCATAATTTGGACAATTGCCAACATGGAAGAAATAAAAAAATTGACCACAGACTCTGATTCTTGAAGTATTGAGATCTTTTCCCATGGTACAAGTTGATGAGAAGGGTGAGAAAGTGAGACCAAGTCATAAGCGTTATATTATGATTCTTAGAGAGATTCCTGAAACAACACCAAGAGAGGAAATAAAGGTTTTGTTCAAAAATGAAAACTGCCCCAAAGTGATAAACTGTGAGTTTGTACACAATAGCAACTGGTGTATCACTTTCCAGTCTGGCACAGATGTGCAGCAGGCTTTTAAATACTTAAGAGAAGAAGTTAAAACATTTCAGGGCATGCTAATCATGGCAAATATAAAAGCCATAAAGACATTTCTTGAAAATAGACAATCTAATACTTATCCTCATAAGAGAAAAACTCAATATAATTCAAGTTGGGGGAGAGGGGAGGGCAAGAGGGGAAGGATTGGTATGCTTAATGGGCAAAATGTAAAGGTATATGGCACATCTCTTGGATGCTGGACACAACTGCAAGAGGGACTCTACCTAACAAATGTACATATTGTATTTTAGTTGTTTATACCCTCACTTAACCTGAAATAATTAAAAAAAAAAAAACATTTTTTGCTAAGAATGATTAATAGATTCTAGTATGTTTAGTGAGCCTATTCATGCTCAAGCACAGTATACCTCCCCAGTCTTTATGCCGCCTGTATGTTAATCCTCATCAACAGTATTCAGTCTATAGTATTGTGCCTCAGTCTTGATCTCCAAATCCTATACTTTACTTTGAAACACTACTGGCTCCCTTTCCCGGTGTTAGTTTTATGAATGTCTTTAATTCATCAGAATCTTATAAAACAAATGTTGCTGCTATGAATATGGGGCAACCATTCCAAAAAAAAAAATTGGAGAACTCTGTTCAGAGGTTGAATATGATGAGAAGATGACAGGATCCCAAGACCACATGCTTCAGCAGGTGAAGCAAAGCTTCCAACATCTAAGTTTGACTTTACCAGCCTCAAATTTTCCTCCTTTACCTGGAAATTCATCAAGAATGCCGGGTGAACTTGTTTTGGAGAATAGGATGTCTGATGCTGTTAAAGGTGTCTACAAAGAAAAGGATTATGAAGGGTTGAGAGTTAGTTCAGTCCCTGTAGAGGATGAGCAGACAGACTGCACTTCTGCTCAGCAACTCAGTATGAGTCTCAGTCGTTCCAGTGCAGCTGAGTTTCCTGTATTTAGCACAACTCAGCAAGAAAAAGATTTAGTAGAGGATTGCACTGTTCAGTAGGATGTTCTCAACCAGATACCAGTTTCTTCCCCAAGTACTGCGAAGCCATCAAGGGCAAAATCTGCTTCACCATGTAATAGTAACATAAATGCAGCTGTAGCTGTGGCTCTATAGGAACCCTGAAAGTTAAATTATGTTGAAGGGTGCCAGAAGCCCCCAAAAGAGCCATCTTCAGTTCTTGTGTAACCACTATGGGAACTTCATTCCAATATAGTGTCTCTCACCAAAAATAAAGAGATTAGAGCTCCTGAGAGTTGAGAAACCACACGAGAAGCCAGAGCAAGGGCTAATAAGGATTATGCTGGCTTCTGAGACAATACCATTTCCAGGGGAGCAGCTGGAAAAATTGGGGAACAGAAATGCCAATTTAGCCATAGGGCTATATCTTAAGGAGTGACTAGATGTAATGGCAAAGAGCAATATGTGCCACTCAGATCACCAAAATTAAAATTAAAAAAAAAAAAAGACTTTTCGAAACGTCTCTCTCTTCCCATTAATCTTGAACTGTGGCTATATTGAACTGTTTTGGAGGGGTGGGAGTAAACAGGAAGGAAACTGGAAAACATATGTCCTTAAATCATTATGGATTTTGGAGTTGTGAGCAGTAGGATCCCAAAATTCATCTCTAATGTGATTTTTAAATGCTGGGGGATTCAAATCTGTGTGTGTGTGTGTGTGTGTGCGTGTGCGTGTGTGTGTACACATATACATATAACTATAATTTTTCTGTTTTTGTTTTTTATTTTAATTTGCAGTGATTTTCTTCTTAGAATCAATTTTGAGGTTCAGATTTAGCTTGAAAAGAACATTATGCATCCTTCAGTAGAGGAGATGAGGGAGTGAGAGAAAGTATTTTTTGAACTAGCAATTCTGTAGAATTAGAAATTACTTTTTAAAATCTATTTGAATTTTGGTTTGGGGATGCCTTGTCTGGCTATATGGCCTTGTGTTGCAAAGCAGATCTGTGGCTGAGGTGCCTGTTGTGGGTATGAGCATGGACAAGAGTGATTGAAGCCACATCCATTGTGTTAGTAAATGATTTCAAAACTGAAAACAAAAATCAAAAAACAAACCTTCAATATCTACTTCTTCCAGCTTGCTGAAAAACCCTGAAGGTATATATTTTTCACATGTAAAAAAGTCAGACTCTTCTTCTTACTTGACATATGGAATCCGTAAGTCACCACCTTGTTAGCCATCATCACTGAGCATAGTCCTAGACCAAAGTTGTGTCAGGATTGTACAACCATGTGGTTAGTCCTTGTGTTCCAAGCATTGGCAATAACATATATGGCATCCTTCGTGCTAAACTCCTTTTTAAAATATTTCATGCCTCTGTTCACTGCTATTAGCATACTGTTCAGAAAAGTGTTTTTATATTTATTTTTCACTGATCCAAGAATACTCTGATCACATGGCTGAATCAATGAAGTCGCTTGGGGGAAATACATGGTATAAACATTATTTTTGATGAGAATTTCAGATGGAAGATGAGCAGAACTTTGTTAAGCAGAATTTTGTTAAGGAATAACAAAATATTTCTGTCTTCCTCCACTCTAACTTCCCTTTGGTGAGCATGAGCCACTGTACAAAATAATCTTTGGAACTGATAAGAAAAAAAAAAAAAGTCCCTGGTAATCCATGCCTTTTTGTTAGCATAATAATGGACAGGTAAGAAATTTATTCCTTGAAAATAGCAAGGATGCAAGCTTTTGCCTAACACAGAAAGTTTATACTTGTGCATACCTGCTGCATTAGTACTTCCCAGCACAGTTATTCTGCCCTGGGCATCTTTAGTTCCTGTAGAGGGTGTCTTGCCAGCTGTGTTCATTGTCTTTCTGGGCACAGAAATTCCACCCAAACAGTGATATTTCATTAGCATTATAGGCTTGCTCTGGCATCATATTTTCATCAGTGATGACCTTGACGAGCTCATCAATGAATTTCTATGCTGCTTTTGGTCAACAGATGCTTTAAAGACTTAAGGCCACATCTTTTCTTAAGTGTCTGCAACTAGCATGTTGAATATCTACACTTCCATTCAATTTTCAGTTACTGTGATAGATCTTTGCTTATTTTGTAATCAGCATACCAGGAAGTGGCATGTGTGCACTGCAACCTGACAGATCCATTCTTTTAATACACAATCGAGATCTTCATTTTTAGTTCTATGTAGCATTTTCTATTTTTCATTAACTTTTGTTCATCACTTTCAGCATAAAACTTCAACAATTTATCCTGCTGTTCCTTTAGGTCTATATTGTGGTCATTCCAACACTACACTCTGCTATAAGACCTTTCATACTTATGCCATTGTCCAATTTCTTCAATACCTTGACATTCTAGGCTATAGATAAACAAATCCTGCTTATTTTTTTTTTTTATCACTGTTACTTATAGGAGTATTTTCAGCTCTTTTGATATTTTCAACAATATCTTTATACCACAGAGAGAAAAAACAACACAGTGACTAATGCATGTAGATTTTGGCCCCCTGTAAGGAATCATGGGGAACCTGCCATTGGTGTATCCAGCCTGCACATGTGCTATTTTATTACCCTTTGTGGATGTGCTTTCCTGGGGAATTCTGACATGCATGCAAGAAAGATATATTGAAGCTAAAGGCATGCAGGAGGTGTCTTATTTTCTCTTAGGGTCACTGAATAAACTGTATTGTTCACCTATATATATATATTTTTTATTATACATAAAAATATGCACCATAGATGTGGCCCAACCCATCACCCTCCCTCCACCCAAACCTCCCCCCTCCCTTCCCCTTCCTTGGTCCTTTCCTCATAGTCTTGTGGTATAGTTGGGTTATAGCCTTCATGTGAAA
>CAUYPK010077560.1:0-32218 GCA_963574355.1 Loris lydekkerianus | reverse complement strand
ATAAACTTGTTTGTAACGTTATTCCTTTTTCATATTATTCTAGTTATCTTTTTAATATCTGTAGGATCTATAGTAATGTTACTTCTCTCATTCTGGTTTGGTTTCTTTTTTGTCTTTGTTTTTTTTTTTTTTTTTTTTATTTTTGGGGATTCATTGAGGGTACACAAAACCAGGTTATACTGATTGCATTTGTTAGGTAAAGTCCCTCTTATAATTGTGTCTTGCCCCCAAAAGGTGTGTCACACACTGAGACCCCCACCCCTCTCCCTTCTTCCCTCTCTCTGATCTTCCTTTTCCCCACCCCCTCCCTCCTTCTCTCTCTCTGCTCTCCCCTTCCCCCATCCCCCACCATGTACTAAGTCATTAGTTGTCCTCATATCAAAATTGAGTACATAGGATTCATGCTTCTCCATTCTTATGATGCTTTACTAAGAATAATGTGTTCCACTTCCATCCAGGTTAATACAAAGGATGTAAAGTCTCCATCTTTTTAATGGCTGAATAGTATTCTATTGTGTACATATACCACAGCTTGTTAATCCATTCCTGGGTTGGGGGGCATTTAGGCTATTTCCACATTTTGGCAATTGTAAATTGAGCTGCAATAGTCTAGTGCAAGGGTCCTTATGGTAAAAGGATTTTTTTTTTCCTTCTGGGCAGATGCCCAGTAATGGATTGCAGGATCAAATGGGAGGTCTAGCTCGAGTGCTTTGAGGTTCTCCAGACTTCCTTCCAAAAAGGTTGTATTAGTTTGCAGTCCCACCAGCAGTGTAAGTATTCCTTTCTCTCCACATCCATGCCAACATCTGCAGTTTTGAGATTTGGGGATGTGGGCCATTCTCGCTGGGGTTAGATGATATCTCAGAGTGGTTTTGATTTCATTTCTCTAATAATTAGGGATGATGAGCATTTTTTCATATGTTTGCTAGCCATTCGTCTGTCTTCTTTAGAGAAAGTTCTATTCATCTCGCTCTATTAAAATACCGACATACTTTGAACACTTGTTAAAAATAATTCTTCGTTTTGTATGGAACCAGAAAAAAACACGTATAGTGAAGGCAGTTCTTAGTAATAAAAACAAAGCTGGGGGCATCTGCATACCAGACTTTAGGCCGTACTATGAGGCCATAGTGGTCAAAACAACATGGTACTGGCATAAAAATAGAGACATAGACATTTGGAATTGAATAGAAAACTAGGAAATGAAACTAACATCTTACAGCTGCCTAATCTTCAATAAACTAAATAAGAACATACACTAGGGGAAAGAATCCCTATTTAATAAATGGTGGTGTGAGAACTGGATATCCACATGTAGAAGACTGAAACTGGACCCCCACATTTCTCCACTCACAAAAATTGATTCAAGATGGATAAAAGACCTAAATTTAAGGTATGAAATGATAAAAATCCTCAAAGAAAGCATAGGAAAAATACTTGAAGATATTGGCCTGGAGAAAGACTTTATGAAGAAGACTTCTGTGGCAATTGCAACAACAACAAAAATAAACAAATGGGATTTAATTAAAGTGAAAAGCTTCTGTACAGCTAGAAAGGCAACAACCAAAGCAAATAGACAAAAATAGAAAAGGATATTTGCATATTTTCAATCAGATAAAAGCTTGATAACTAGGAACTATAGAGAACTAAAATTAATCCACATGAAAAAAGCCAATAATCCCATATATCAATGGGGAAGAGAGATAAATAGAACCTCTCTCATTCTTAATGTAGGTTGAATATCTCTTATTTAAAATGCTTGGAACCAAAAGTATTTTGGATTTTTGAATATTTGCATTATATTTTCTGGATGAGTAATTAATCCAAAAATCCAATATCCAAAATGATACACTAAGCATTTGAGCATGACCTTTGAGAGTCATGTTGATGCTCAAAAAGTTTTGGATTTTGGAGTATTTCCAAAGATTTTGGAAAATCTTTCCAAGATTTTGGATTTTCCAACTGGGAATGTTCAACCTGTATTGGCAATTTGTGTTTTCGTTCATTTTTACACAATCAGTCTGGTTATACACTTATTAATGTTATTGATTTTCTCAAAGAACCAGCTCTTGGTTTCACTGTTTTTTCTGTTTTCTATGTAACTGATTATAGCTCTGATAGTTATTATTTTGTTACTTACTTTGGTTTTACCTTACTTTTCTTTCTCTTCTATCTTAAGATGGAAGCTGAAGTCACCTCTTTGAAACCTTTCTTCTTTTCTAATATAGGCATTTAGTGCCATAAGTTTGTATCTTTATATTCATAGCATATTTTGTATAGGCAAGAGATAGTTGAGTCTTGCTGTTTTATCCAATCTGACAATTGGATAATTGTGTCTTTCAATTGGGGATAATTGTGTCTTTCAATTGGGGTATTTGTTGATGTGGTTGGGTTTAAATCTATTATCTTTATTTTTCTATTTGTCTCACATGTTATTTGTTTCCTTTTTATATCTTCTTTTAATAAACTGAATAATTCATATGGTTCTATTTTATTTCCATTGTTGACTTAATTAGCTGTAACTCTGTTATTTCAGTGGTTGCTTTAGGATTTATAGCATATGTATTTACCTTATAACTCTCTATTTTCAAATAACAGCATACCATTTCACATATAAGAACCTTACAAAAATACATTTCCATTTCTTCCCTCCCAAACTTTGTTCTATTTTTGTCATGTCTTTGACCTTTAATATATTATAAATCCCACACTAAATTACGACCAGTTTTGGGTGGCACCTGTGACTCAGTGGGTGGGGCACCGGCCCCATATACGAAGAGTGAAGGGTTCAAACCACAACAAAGGGACCCGGCCAAACCACAACAAAAAAATAGCCAGGCATTGTGGTGGGCACCTGTAGTCCCAGCTACTTGGGAGGCTGAGGCAAGAGAATCACCTAAGCCCAGGAGTTGGAGGTTGCTGTGAGCTGTGATGCCACAGCACTCTACCAAGGGCGATTTAAAAAAATAAAAATAAATAAATAAATAAATTATTACTAGTTTCATTAAACAGTATGTTTCTTTTAAAGATACCTAAATAATAAGAAAAAATTCCATATACTTATCCAAGTAGTTACCATTTCTGGTGTTCTTCATTCCTTTTTGTAGACCCGTAATTCCATCTGGTATCTTATTCCTTCTGCCTGAAGGATTTCCTTTAATATTTCTTATACTGTGCTTCTACTGGTAATAAATTCTTTCAAATTCTTTAGGTCTGAAAGGTCTTTTTTTTCCCCTTCATTTTTGAAAATATTTTCCCTGGACTTAAAATTCTAGATTGACAGAGTTTTGTTCCTTCAGTACTTTAAAGATGTTGCCACTGCCTTCTCCAAAAGAATTCTGGTATTATTCTTATCTTTCTTCCTCTGCACATAATGTGTCTTTTTTTTTTTCTCTCTACCTACTTTTAAGATTTTCTCTTTGTCAATGTTCTATGGTCTAAATGTTTTTGTAATTCTCACCAAAAATTCATATGCTGAAACCTAATTACCAGTCTGATAGTATTAGGAGGTGGGAGGTTTGAGGGAGTGATTAAATTAAACCAACAGGGTAGAGCTCTAATGCATAAAATTGTATTTAGTCCTCTTATAAAAGAGCTAGCTACCCCTTTCCACAACATGAGGACACAGTGAGAAGGCACCGTATGTAAGCCAGACATCAAATCTGCCTTGATCTAAGATTCCCCAGCCTACAGAACAATGAAAAATAAATTTCTGTTCTTTATAACCTACATAAATTATGGTATTTTATTAGCAGTTGAAACAGACTAAAAAATAATGATGTAGAGTAATGGGAGTATGACACACCTTGGTGTGGTATTATTCAGGTTTCCTATACTTGGGGGTTCTGAGCTTCTTAAACTTGTGACTGTATCATTTTTGTTGAATTTGGAAATTTGCTGCCATCATTTTAAAATTTTTTTTTTCTGTCTCCTTTTTCTTCTCTCCTTCTTGGATTCCAATTACACATATATTAGGTCACTCAAAGTTGTTCCACAGCTTACTATAATAATGCTCTGTTCTTTTTTTTTTCTTTTTAATTATCTCTTTCCCTTTGTTTTATTTTGGATATTTTCTACTGCTATGGCTTTAAGTTAACTAAACTTTCCTTGTGCAAAGTCTAACCTACTATTCATCTCATCCAGTATATTCACCTTACACATTGTAGTTTTCATTTTTAGTCATAGGACTTGGACTTTTTATATCTTCCAAGGCTCTACTTAACTTTGTGAACTTGTGTAATATAGTTAACGATAATTATGTTAATGTCTTTGTCTACTAATTCTAACATATGCATCATTATCTCCTCATTATAGGTGTATTTTCCTGCTTCTCTGCATGCCTGGTAATTTTTTACTAGATGATAGACATTGTGAATTTTACCTTATTGGATACTGAAAAAAATTTCCCTAAACATATTTGTGAGCCTTATTTTGAGATGCAATTACTTACAGACACTTCAATCATTTTGTGTCTTGATTTTAAAATTTGTTACCCAGAATCAGAATCATGTTTGGTCTAGAAATAAATTTTCACCTTCTATCAAAGAAGACCCTTCTGCGTACTCTACCAAATGTCCTTAAATCTTGAGGTCTCCAATCTGTCTACTGAGAACAGTTTATAGCCCTGTGTAAATTCTGGGCACTGCTACCTCTAATCCTTTCAGGTGGTTATTTCCCCAACCTTGGGTAGTTTCTTCACATATATGCACTTAAAAGTATTCAGCTAAACACTCAGAAAGGATCTATATAACTGTCTCCTCTCTTTTACTCTGTCCTGCAAACCCTAACCACTTTGGTTTCCTCGGGCTCTCAGCTTTGTCTCCTCAATTCAGGGAGTCTATTGGAATCTGAGTTTTACTTCTCTGTAACATGGCCTGGAAACTCTCTCAAGACAGTAAGTTGGAACAATCATAGAGTTCACCTCATCTCTTCAGAGATGAAGGTGCTTCTTCATCTCTCAAAGATTACTATCCCTTTTTGTCTGCTGTCCAATATCTTGCAAACTATTGTTTTATATCCTATGTTTGGTCTATTGTTGTTTTTTCAAATGGGAAGTTCAATATGGTCCTTTTTATTCCATCATGACCAGAAGCCAAATCTCTTTTATTGTTATTATACCCACATTACCAATGAGTAAATTGAAGAGAGAGTCAGTCCAAGTTTCAAAATTTAAGTGGTCTCAAACCCCACAACAAATTTAGCACCAACTTCTCTCAATTATTCACCTTTTCTCTGTTTCTATTACCATCACCATAGTTCAAATTTTGGCATCTGAACTAGCAAAATAGGTGCCTCTGAACAAAGTGGTAAATGACGAAACAATATGCATTTTATAATATTTCTATGTTGCTAACAACTCCTGCATGTTGATTTGGTAAATATAGAGAGAGGAGATTTGATAAATATAGAGAGAATGTACAGTATGGTATTAAGAGAACGGACTACTGGAGCCAGACTGCCTGCATACGTGCCCTAGCTCCACAATTCACTGGTCATATGACCTTGGGCAGGTCACTTAACTTCCTTATGCATTCATTTTCTTGGCTATTGCCCAGAAATATCAAGAATTCTTGTGATAATTGAATGACTTAACATATGTGAAATACATAGAACACAGGAAACACTAAATATTAGCTAGTATTATGGATGTGAATTCAACTGATCTTGCTTTGAATTTCTCTTCCTTTTAATTTATTCCTAAAATCCAAGTTTTATCCTAGTACATCCCTGCTATAAACCCCTTGATGGCTCCCCATGTAACCTCCAAAGGGCTTCTATTGTCTAACTCAGCACTCATCTCTAAAGTCATCTCCAGACCACTACTATTACCACATGAACTCTCTGTTCTGGTAACTCTCATTCATTTGCCAGACTCCTTTCATTTCTTCTGGCCTTTGCTCACATGATCACCTGCACTTGGAATTTCATTTTATAGGCCCCCACACACCAAGTCTACCCCCAATCAAAATCCTATCCATCTTTAAAAGTCCAAATGAACCTCCACCTCTGTTATAAACCCTGTCCTGCTCACTCTAAAAACATTTCATCTCCATGTCCTCTCAATTGCCTTGGCAACAATTGTCCATGATTTTCATACAACCCTTATTTACTTCCTTGTTTGGTACTTGTTATCATATACCTGTCTACCTAGAAGGCAGACATTGAGTAGACATCTACTCAATGAACAAATAAGTGAATTTGACTCAAAAAAGCAAATGAGGACATTTAAGGCAAGGGAACCATACAGTAAATTCTTTCCTTAGCCATTTCTTGCTGGGAAAAGCTAAGCTCCTCCTCATGCAAATGATAGGAAAAGCAGAGACCAAAACAGCCACATCACCCGTGGCAGCCTCAGGGATACAGAAGCAACAAAGGCCATGAAATTCCAGTCCCCAGTTTCTGGGCTCTTGAATGTATCTAATTAACTCAGACTCACTGAGTCAAATATGCCAAAGAGAAGCAGAACATCCCACCAAATATAGACTCAGCAGCCATCCTTCCCTGGAAATAGAAACTAGGAGACAGCAGGAGCTGAGGGCGAAAAGGAAGAGTGACATGATGTCAAAGGATTGGAACCAGTTCCCGTCCTTGTCAACCCTGCAATAAGCCAGAGAGAAACCAGACAATAGGAACCACTCCCAACCCTCTCCCACCTCAGGCTACATGGGACCTTCCTTAAAAGTTGGGAAACAGGGAACAAAGGAAAATGTGACACAAGCTGCCCCCCAGCTTGAGGTCCTCTCTGTCTCTGTCTCCCAGAGACTAAGGGAGGAAAGAGAATTAAGACATAAAAACCTATCGCAGCAGGCTCTGCATGGCTGTACTGGCTCAGAAAACATCAGGTAGGCCAATGCTGTCATAGAAGGCAAAGTGGCATGTCTAACCCTCCTTCCCTTTTTCTTGTCTCTGCCCCAGAAAGGTAGATAGCTTACTTTCCTTGGTGGGTAATCAAGGTCAGAGTCTATTTTAAAGCAGACAACAAAAATAAAGAAAAAAGGCATACATATAGATGGTGTGATTTGTAAAAATTTTATCCCCTAAAATCTCCAAACCCCATGCCCACTCTTTTTTCCAGCCACCTTAGGCCTCTACCCTGCAGACTTCATGCATCTCAGGCTCATTTCTGCTTCCATTAACTCAACAAATATTTATTGAGTGTTGTATGTGTGCCAAACTCTTGCACTAGAGAGCAAATAGTGAGAAAATGCACACATAGTTTCTGCCCCAATGGAGATTATGGTCTACAGAGAAAGGCAGACATTAAATGATTTCTACTTATACATAATATAGATAAAATAATATGCAATGATTAACTATATCTTAAATTATCAGTAATTTAATTAATTAGATGAATAATGTACACAGATAAATGTGCAATGATACAACACAGTAAGTCTAAACAGGACTAGTACAGGGTGCTGTCAGAAACACATCACCAGAAAACTCAGCCTCGTTGGGGGAATCAGGGAAGGTCTCCCAGAGGAGACTGAAGAATGAGTAGGAGTCAAACACATGTGGAAAAGAGGTGAGGAGGGGGCTCAATTGCTTGACAACACTTACCAGCAAGGTGATCCAGGGCGTAGTGCCTAATTCCCTATGTCTCATTTTCTCGCTTGTGAAATGGGGATCATCATAGTACCACCTGGGTTACAATGAGTTAACCTGACACCTGTTATATGCATAACGAGTCAAAATAGTTCCTGACCAAGTGAGCACCAAGTGTTTGCTATTGTCACTGAGGTTATTCCTGATCTTCTAGGACAGTGCTTTTCAGCCCTTTTAATCTCACGGCACACTGGAACCTATAGTTAAATTTCTGTGGCACACTTAAATTATGTTGATCAAAAAAATGAGTAAAGAATAAAAGAATATGCCTACTGTACTTTCAGTTTCTTTTAAAAATAATTTAATTAATGATCTTTAAAATTTTTTTATGGCACACCGGTTGAAAATTACTGCTCTAGGAACTAGCTCATGTTTCTCCTCTCGGCAGACCCTATCGGATGTCCTCAGAGGTCTCAGTTGAAACCTTGCTCTTGGGGGTGAGGATTCAACATACGGATGTAGGGCTGGGGAGGAATAAACATTCAGTCTGCTGTACATTCTCAGTACCTGGCACGGAAAACATAACATGAACATTCTATAAAGCTTTGTAGAATAAATTAACACGTTCCCATTGTGTTGATTTCCATGGATGTTATCTGTCCACTGCATCACTCAGCTCCTGTGGTCTCCCTACCTTTCAGTGTCTGGAAACCTTCTCCAGAGCAACTGTTTTTCTTTTACTTTATGAAAATGTGACACCTGTGACTAATTGTGCTTCTTTTTTTATTCTAGCTGTAATGAAGCTCAGAGCCAAATGTGAAGTCCACTTCCTAACTGTGAAGGCATTTATGGTATGCAGGGTACCAGCTCTTTGTTTAGCCTTAACCATGTTTATTACTTTCTGATACGCACAGCTCAGATGTGTAAAAAAAATTTAAATATATCTTTTTTTTCTTAAGCCAAAATCAGTTTTGTTATTGAGCCCCAATTTTTTAAAGATCTTTAATTAAATTAGTTTTGAAAGAAGTTCAAGGAACATTAAGTATCCTTCTGGGTAGTGGGGGAAAGGGAATTTAAACTTGCTGCTGAAAGTTATTTAAGATTCTAATTGACAGAATCAGGTGTACCTGCCCAAATAGACCTGCCCCGCTCAGGCAGGGTCAGATTCATGACCCACCAAGGAAAGGTCAGACTCATGTCCCTCCCAGGAAATAGGAATACCACCAATTTCTGTGCTCCCTGACCCTTTAAATCCCCATCTGCCATAATCTATGTGTGGAATTCCTTTCTTGATTTCACCCCACCTGCATCCAACTGGAAATAAAGACCACATATTTCTACAGAACGGGGATTCCATTTTCCTTTGTTTCACACCTTGGAATAATCTTTCCTCCTTGGGTCCAGAACCTTTCACTACTGACTTTTAGGTTATCTCAATCTCTTAGGGGCAAAAAATCAAGTCAAAGCTGAATTTCCTACCAAGGCTGTTTCTCCCCTTTCCTCCTACTAATCAAATGGCGTCTGACCTTGAGGAGGCACTAAGGCATCTCAATGGCATCAGAGAAGGGACTTGCAGGTCTTTGTGGGTCTCTAGTTCAGGGTGGCCGGTCTGGCCTGGGCCTAGGCAGCTGGAACTCATTGCTTCTCCTTTGGGTGTCATGCCTCAGGCTGTTACCAGCTGACAGAACAAGCCTCCAGGTGTGAGGTCCCCACTTTTTTTTTTTTTTAATTAAATCATAGCTGTGTACATTGATATGATCATGGGGCATCATACACTAGCTTCATAGACCGTTTGACACATTTTCATCACACTGGTCAACACAGCCTTCCTGGCATTCTCCCAGTTATTGTGTCAAGACATCTATTGAGGCCTATGTTTGAAAATTGTAGGATGGCTTTAATGCCACCAATTCATGTCAGAGAAAGTTCTGCGATGTGGCTTTTTAAGCTTCCCCAAACCCAGAATGCCTTGGTTAATGAGCAGAGAATTGCCCTCCCTCCCAGGGGACCCTGAGGGACCATCAGAGGAAGGCTCGTGACAGACAGGCATGCATCTTCTTCTGTGGCCCTATTGGACTGGGAAACAGAGCCTAAAAAATTCAGCCATTACAAAGCCTTGGTAGCAAGCCAAGTAATTTCTCCTGTCTCCAACCCCCACACTGAATTTTGTGTGAGGTTTGAATTAGTGGAAATTTCCAAGCCAGAAATACCTAGGAGCCTAGTTGCTTGGAAATGTTGACATGCAACTATTCACTGGTGTACTTACAGTCCTGCATAATCAAGCAAGGAATGTCCTAAACTGAACTAGGGGAGTGACTTAGACAAAAGGATCTGCTGTCTTCCACAACATGTGCTTCCACCCTCCTGGATTATGTGCCATAGTCATCAGCCTCTTAGAGCAGCGATTTTCAACCCGTGTGACGCGGCACACTGGTGTGCCATGAGAGAATCTTAGGTGTGCTGCGAACATTTTTAAAGATCTTTAATTAAATTATTTTTGAAAGAAGTTCAAGGCACAGTAAGTATTTTTCTTTTTATTCTTTTTTTTTTTTTTTTTAGAGACAGTCTCACTTTGTCACCCCCAGTAGAGCGCTGTGGCATCACAGCTCACAGCAACCTCCAGCTCTCAGGCTTAGGCGATTCTCTTACCTCAGTCTCTCGAGTAACTGGGACTACAGGCACCCACCACACACCCGGCTATTTCTGTTGCAGTTTGGCTGGGCTGGATTCAAACCCGCCACCCTCGGTATATAGGGCTAGTGCCCTACTCAGCCACAGGTGCCACCTGTTTTTTACTTTTTTTTTTTTCTTTGATCAACACAATTTAAGTGTGCCACAGAAATGTAACTATAGGCTCCAGTATGCTATGAGATTGAAAAGGTTGAAAAATACTGATAGAAAATCCTAGCAGTGATTTTAAAAGAACCTACTGTGGTCTAAGCGCTTTGCATACAATCATCTTTGAAAATGGTGCAGGAAGGTTATTCTGAGATCCAGTCTAGGAATGTGGAATGAAGTAATCTAACTCCAAAACCCATGCTTATTTACCCTTCAAGATAACGTATTGGAAAGTTGGGAACAAATTCATTGTAAATAAGGACCAAAAATATACATATATTCTTGGGAGGGTGAGAAGCTTTCTTTATACAATTGTTTTGAAGGTGGTTCTGGGGGTCATTTGCATTGCTTCTGACTATGGCCCAAACACTGCCCCTTCCTCACTGGTCCTGTCCCCTGTTCCCACCACATTTTTCCATCCTTACAAGACAGAAGAGGGAAACTGTCAGATGTAAATTTTGAAAAGTGGCTCCTACTGAAGCTCTATAGCTCTATAAGGGCATCTGAATTGTTTCTGTTACACAACTGAACAACCTTCTCTTGCTTAAATTGATATTCTTATTTCAAGCTGATTTTGATTTTCAGCTGCGTTTATTATTTCTAATTCAGATGTCTTTAATAACTTCAGAAATCTTTTCAAGAATAAGGTTTGTACCACAGGTTCTCTGTGGAAACAGTTTCCATTTGTCACCTAGTTATAAATACCTTCTTTCTTGTTATTCTGGTAGATCTGCGATGCATTTTCTTTTTGCCAAGTATTTCACAAGGCAATCTATCAAAAGCATTGGTAAGGTTATTCTGAAAGCTATATGAGAAATAAAGCATCATTTTCAAAGAAAGCAAAGTGACAAATAAGTTGGCATATTTCTCATGGTTCTAGAACAAAATTATATCCATCGCATTTGAAAATGATTAAAAGATAAAACCTAATTTATTGTATCTTCCCCATCCCTTAGGAAATAATCTTTTAAGTAGTCTAGTTACTCTGTTATTTTACCTTCTAATTCTAGTATAGACATAATTACTAACTCAAATCAAGTACATTTGGAAACTCACAAGCTTTGATTTACTTTTTATTAATTTCTTTTACAAGTTTGAGATAACAAGCTAGAGCTCCCTAAATGTTTTGCAAGGTTGTGGTGCTCAGCAAAAATAAATGTCCAGGTGGTCCTATGAAAAACTGAGAAAAAAAATCCCAGGAAAAGAAAAAAGGAAATAGAAAACTTGAAAAGAGAGACGAGACAGTGCCAATTCAATTAAAAACCAAGTTTCTTAAGCAGCATTTTGGATGAAGTACCAGGCCAAATGTCTTCAACAAATTCTAAATTTTACCAAGAATCTGCTTTGATCCTGACAAGCAAGAATCACTGAATACAGAAGGTACAACCACAATACTCTTCTAAACGGTCACCCTCCAGGGATGGGAGGGTAGGAAATGAACATCTGTCCCAGGACCAGATGTCCAGGGCCCATTTTGAGCCCATCCCTGTGCTACCCCCAGAAGTAGCTAATAGGATATGTGAAGAATACAGGTGAAGCCTCCTTCACTACACAGACTCACATAATGAAAAGAGGAGCAACTATTAAGGAATGCAAACAAACCTCCATGCCATTTCCTCTTTACCTGTAAAACTGAAGTAGAAGTACCTCACAGGGCTAAATTGTGAGGATTATAAATCTTACAGGTAAGTGCCAGGCACAACATACGTCCTCAAGGGGTGGCATCTACTATTATTATATTATCAGTATTTGTATCATCTCTTTAGTTATCAATCATTTCTGAGAGATGTTTAGGGTTTCAAGAAGTGAAGTAAGTTACCTGGGATCCCTGAGAAAAGAGGCACTGGGCTTGGGGCTCACAACGTGGACCCTGAAATTGCAGCTGCCACTGAGCCTGCCAGAGTGCCAGGCTGTACCCACCTCCTACAGCAGCTCTGATGCCGTCCCTGCAAGCCTGGACTCCCTTTGGCTGGCTGCTGGCTCCCCTCCCAAGTTGGAAGAGAGAAGGAAAAGGAGAACAGAGGACAATGACTAGAACACCAGGAGCCCTCAAAGTGCCCCAGGTCTAATCATTGAGTCAGATGTATTGATTGAGTCCTACCTTGCCATGAGCAGGTCTTGTCAACCTACAAACTAAGCAAACCTAGTCAGAGCCTGGCACAGTGCACTGCCTCCAGCCAGCTTCTGATCACAGGAACTACAGGACCTCAGAGCCCCTCTTGGTTAAAAATAAAACGGGGGGAGAAGGAGGTAGAAAGGAGGATGCAATCCAAGTGGGGTGAGGTGTGAGAAGGGCTTACATTCTCTCCTCCAACTTTAAAAAAGGTGTAAGGAGAATGACCATTCAGTGAGGACAGCCAGATGAGAAGCAGGTCCCCAAGGATGACCCAATCCCAAGTTCATTCAACAGCTTTTCTCCACCTCTCACCAGCCTGTGCATGTGGAGTCAGAGTAACAAGGACACCTCCAAGTTCACAGGCTCAGGCAGGTCTTTGATCCCCTGCAAGGTTCCCCAGTTACAGCAGAAAGGCCCCCAGAGCCACCTCACGTGTGCTTTCCAGCCTCAACAGACCATCAGCTGTGCCCAGGTGCCATTTCCTGCTACCTGTCAGAATGCCAGCAGGTCCCTGGCCCCCAACCACAGGAAGGAAGCGCTCTCTCCTGCCCACCAAGTCAAATGAAACCCCTGGAGCTTCTACCCAGGCTGCCCCCCACTACTGTCCAGACTCTGCTTCAGGGCAGGAAAGAAGAATAGTGCCTAAGGTGGCCATGGAACCGTCCACCCCACCCTCACTGTATTGTGTACTCCACCCAGAATCCTGTCCCTTCTTGTCACGGCATACACTCCTGGCCCCTTGCTAATTTTTCAGTAGAACAACAACAAATCACGGGATTTGTTCTCTTCTCTTCTAGTTCACAGAATTTACCCGACTGCCTCTGAACTCCAGGTCAGGAGCAAAGGCCAGGATGGCCTCACCGTCAGGGGCTGTCACACACACTCCCCAGGCCACGTGCTCAGTGCTGCCATCTGCCCTGGCCCAGAGTGGACAAGCCCTCCCAGGGCCTTCGGTGTGTAGGGGTGGGGGGCTGGGCTACTGAACACTTGCAAAGGCTGGTGCCAAGGAAAGGCCGGGGAGCGGCCCATTGCCCTGGCAGCCCTGCCTGCAGGAAGGAGGTCCTGGGCGAGGGGGTAGGAAGGTCCTCCCTGGCTTTGGGGAAGTCCAAGGGGACCCAATAATAGCTACTTCCTCCTCCTATGGCCCTTGGTCCCCTCAAGAAAAAAATCTGCTCCCTAGAGCCTCACTGTATTGTGTACTCCACCCAGAATCCCATCCCTTCTTGTCACCACACATACTCCCCAGGGCACAGCAACTCACCAAGGCCATGGTCTCATTCCACTTTCTCTTGTCCAGATTTTTTTTTTTATTATAAGAACATCTCATCTATTAAACATTTTTAAGTCTATTAACTCCAATGAAAAAGACTAAACTGTATTTAATTAAATTATCTGCTATAAAAATAAGTTAAAAGTGGGAAATGTAAACATTTTTGTCCAGATCCTCACAGTCTTTCCCCCTTCAACTCAACCCCTATGTCGACCCATCTGTCCCTGTTACCTCCCCAAAGTGCCTCTGGGGCGTGGCCTTCCTACTTGGCCAGACAGCCTCCACCCTTTGTGCCCCCGGCCAGTCATTACACAGAGTGTTACTGCACGCTTCCCTCTCAAGACGAATGGGTGAGCGCAACAGAGATCCTGCCTGCTCACACAGAGCTCACACTCTAAGGAGGAGAGACAGCCATCATGACCACAGGTACTACAGGTGCAGTGAACATGGAAGGTGTGAGGGGCTCATTAGGGCTACGGAAAAAGGAAGCCAGGGAGCAGCACAAAGGGGCCGGGGAGTGTGCAGATGCGGGGAAGGGAAACGCAGGGTCCAGTGGGGAAGGCAGAGGAGGTGAAAACTGAATAAAACCTTGACGGAGGTAAGGGAAGCGCCAATCAGATTCATGGGGGAAGAACATTCTAGTTTGTGGGACACCTGGTGCAGAGGCCCTAAACTTAGAAAAGAACTAGCCTGGCCTGGGCTCCCTCTAGACTCTGCTACCTCCCATCTTCTGAATGTCACTGTCAGGCTGATCTTTCTGTTTTCCCTTTGCTGCTCACCTAACTCAGGAATTTACAGGAACTTACAGTTGAACAGGGGACCAAGTCCAGAATCATAACAAACTCTAGTTATGAAGACATCCCATACCTTGGCCCCCGTCTCCCTGTTGTGGTACATGCTGTTGGTGCTCTGCCAAGGTCTCCCCAGCTTCCGTCCATCTTGCTTCGAACTGGCACCTGCAATCTCACTGATTAGGAGCCCTGCCCTTGAGCTACTTCCCACATCCTCATGCAGACAGCCAGGAGTACAGGGGAGTCTAGGTCTCCCATCCTGAAGCAGCCTATGACTAGTGACTAATGGAGGGGACTGTGTCACCCGCCCTTGAGTAGTGGTTGATAAACTTCTGTGTCATTTATGCTCCAGAGGGATCAGGCTCAGGCTGAGATATCCCCTGAAACTGCACTCCTGCTTGGTGTGTTTCTCACCCCATCCTGCCCCATAATCCCTCACCTCTTTCTCCTTAATAAATCACTTGCATACCAATCTTTATTTCAGGATCTGCACCTAGGCAAATGACCTAAGACACTGTTCATGTAAATTTAGTTGCCACTATTTTCAAACATAGATTCTCAACTCCCTTCCTTAGCCATTCTGGCTAGAGCCATTTCCCCCCTCTGATTTATTAAGTCAATAGACATTCACATGTACACGTTTTGGCAAGTCTTCACAAGTAGGTTTGTTTTGGTTTTTTGTTCATGCAATAGTATAGAGGATTACACATCATACTTACTACAACAGTCACCAATATCATAACTCATCTGAGGAATTACTGAGAACAAGACATTCTCCTGGCAAGCCTGGAAATCCCTTGTGACTTGGAAGGCAAGCCACCAAGTAACTCAGTAATCCTGGAGGAGCAAAGTTCAGTCCTGTAGTAGTAAGGCTATTGTTAAACGTTAAGCATTTTATGACAGTTTCTTAAAGAATTAGTGGAGAAAAATTGCATTTACTATTTTGAAGATAATTTCCTTACCACCCTTGAAGATCATTTCCTTGAGTACATACTCTGTTGGCACCTATGAGATCATTTCCCCCAGCACACAGCCCCTGCATGTCTTTCCTTAGTAATCTTTCCACCTATTATGTATCTTCTCAATAAAAGGACTCTGTGGGAAGTGCTCAGTGCTGTCCTGCACCTATGGGTAGCCTCACTTCTTGCAGAGTGTTCTGTCAATCTGTGTCTCATGTGATCATTTATGTGATCGTGACACAATGGTTTCATATATCTAGTTTTTTATTTCCCCAGTGAGGTCATGAGTACCTTAAGAGCAGGGATGATATTGTAGACTTCTTTACAACCTTCTGTATGGCCAACTAAGCACAAAAATATGCTCTCAAAACTTTCTGAATGGAACCGAAGGAACAGGTCTCTTGGTCTCCTGTCTGTGGTGCAGCAACCTAGAACAAGGGACTCTAAGGTCACTCAGAAACAGGGCTGTGACATGCTTCCTTAGGGCCTTTGGGGGGGTCTATGTGGTGCATGATGTCAGACCTGTGACAGGTTACTTACACCCTCCCCTATCCCCCCAGACTCTCCAATAAACTCATAATGAGGTCCTGAGGAGGGCCCCCAGGATAAGGGTTACAGCCTAGGGCCGGGTCAGCCCAAGGCAAGATCTTGAGAGCCTATAAAAGCAAAAGAGTCTAACTCCACTTTCTCCATCTCTTTCACTTTCTCCATCTCCTCTTTCACATTCTCCCCCACTTCCCCATTCCTTTCTAAATCTTATTCTCATCACACTTTGCTCTAATCACTACTGCCACATGGCTTCAGGTGAGCTGCCTCTGGAAGACATTTGTGTTTCTAGAGAGTTGGCAAAACTTTAGGTAGTCAGGGAGTCCAGTGTAATAATCCCTTACCACTGCATGGTATTTTACAAAGTGCATAGTATTTTCACATTCATGGTTCCATTAGATCCTAGTAACAACTCTAGAAGATGGATAAGGCAATGTCATCCACAGACAAGGAAACTGAGGTCCGGAGAGGGTGAGTGCCTCACTCAGGACCACACACCTACTGACCAACACAGCCACAGCCAGATGAAGGCCGTCTCCATGTCACAAACCACAGTCTCCCAGTGAAGAAGTCCTGCTGTCACCAGCTGCTGAAAGGACCACACATGAGTCCACCTTTCATTTCTGCACTTACTGGAAAGACACAGGAGACTTTGGGCCTCTGGGAATAAAGAAAGTCAGCAGTAAAGCAGATCCAGAGTTGTGCACTGGCAACTGGGACAACGCACCCTCCTTTGGTCTCTGATGAGGAAGAATCAGATGATGCTGGAGAAAGCTAACAAGAGGTGGCTTAGGGTTTGTCTAATACCTACTGAATGCCAGGTGCTTCAGAACTGTGCTGTAAAGGAAATAATGGTAGCCCTACTTGACAGATAAGGAGACAAGCTCAGAGAAGGCAAGTGACTAGCTCAAGATCCCGATCTAGCAGAAACACTCAGTGTATCAGCTATCTATTGTGCTCCTGCTCTGGGTCAGGCCCTGTGCTGAGTAATACATGCACTTAATAATTCTAATAAGCACTAATTTGTAGGCTGGAGAGGCTGTATGAATTAAATAACTGTATCACCATTTATAGAAGCCGAAGCTGAATCTCATTAAATAATTTGCCCAAAGTCACTCAGCTGATAGGGAACAGAGCCATCTGGGGACTTAAACATCAAGTCCGCCTCTTCCCTTTTTATCACCTCAGATACAAACAGAGCAGTAATCAGTCTCGGGCAGAGCTTCCGACACTAAGACGCTCTCTATAGGAGGGCACAGGTTGTTGAGTAAGATAAATTTACAGGTAGAGGGGGAGAGAGGGTAAATAGCTCCCTCCAGGGGCGATTTCAGAGACACTAAAAGGTCCCTTTTCAGCTAATCACCAGAATCTGCAATGAATTCAAGTATATCAATAAGAAAAGAGCAAACAACTGCCCTAGCCCAGTGGGTAGGGCGCCAGCCACATACACGGAGGCTGGTGGGTTCAAGCCCAGCCTGGGCCTGCTAAACAAAAATGACAACTGCAACCAAAAAATAGCCATGCGTTGTGGTGGGCACCTATAGTCACAGCTACTCGGGAGGTGAGTCAAGGGAATTGCTTAAGCCCAAGAGTTGGAGGTTGCTATGAGCTGTGACAACACAGCACTCTACCAAGAGTGACATAGTGAGACTCTGTCTCAAAAAAAAAAAAAAAAAAAAAAATTAAAAACAAAAACTCAGCAGGAGACATGAATAAAGACTTTTCTCACGAGGACAGATGAATGGCCAATAAACACAAGAAGGGGGATGTTCAGTAGCTTCCCACCCGATGGGTACAATGCATGGATATAACACACTCAGGCACACTCCCTGAGTGTGGGACACAGCTACAACTCTGATTTTAGCTTTTCATGGGTAAATTACACAACCTAAACCTAATGGTTTTCACCTTCATATTAATCTGAAATTAAAAAGATCAAAAGTTCCCTTTTCATGATTCCTCTGCCCTGCCCGGGGCCAGCTGTCTGGCAGGGACTCCATCCTACAGTGGAATGATGATCCTACAGTGTTCCCAGCAGGTCATGAGAAGGCATCTGGCAGCCAAACCTCTTGGCCTGGGAGACCTCTGAGACCTCCCCTACTATTTCCAGGAAAGCAGCCCCACACAGAGCAGAAGGCTGAGCAGCATGTGGGAGAATACTTTTTTTTTTTTTTTTGAGACACGAATCACTACGTCACCCTGCGTAGAGTGCTGTGGTGGCCTAGTTCACAGCAACCTCAAACTCTTGGGCTCAAGTGATACCCTTGCCTCACCCTCCGAACAATACCTAGTTGGTTTTTTTATTTTTAGTAGAGATGGGGTTTCATTCCTGCTCGGGCTGGTCTCAAACTCCTGAGCACAAGCAATCCACCCACTTAGGTAGAACAGTATTGTCAAATACTAACCAAGGTTTCCAACCCCCTCAGTATTTCCCTATACTCCTTTGTCCTTCCCTCACTGGGTCTGCTTAGACAGTCCATTGCCTCAGGGAAGAAAGACAAGGAAGAATCACAGAGGGAAAGATCTAATTCTGGGCTCTTGGGTTTTCAAAGCCCAGCCCTCAGGAAGGGGCAGAGAGGATCCATAGACTCAGGAGCCACTTGAAGAAGAGGCTCAGAGCTCCTGCGCACTGGGGAAGAAGTGAGACATCAGAAGCAAAGCACGGAGGGGAAAGATGTGATGGGTCCCTGAGAAAGGGGAACGCTGTGCCTGCCCCCATCCTTGGAGGCCCTCGAGCCGCCCTCCCACAGGGTCAGGAGAGCTGAGAGCACTTTCCGTCATTGCCCCTCTCCTAGGTATAACCCTAGGGGACAACAAGATCTCAGGGGAGAAACGGTTGTATAGAGTGCACAGAGGCAGAGCAGGGGGGTTACTTTCACAATCTCCAAAACACAATTCACTTAACATAAAATTCACCATTTGAAAGTGTACAATTCAGTGGTGTTACTGTATTCATGATGTTGTACATCCATCACCACTATGTAACTTTCAGAACAATTCCATTCCTCACCCCCTAAAAGAAACCTTGCACCTGTTGCACCTGTGGGTAGTCACTCCCCTTCCTTCATCTCTGGCAACCACTGATCTACCCTCTGTCTCTATGGACATTCCACAAACATGGGATAATACATAGCCTTTACTTCTAACTTCTTCCACCTAACGAACATTTTTGATGTTCATACTCATGGTATACCATGTATCAGCACTTTATTCCTTTTTGTGGCTAAACAATATTTCATTACATGGATATACCACATTTTTTTTATTCACCAGCTGGTGGATGTTAGGTTGTTTTCACTTTGGAGCTATTAGGAATCTTACTGCTCTCAACAGGCATGTTCAAGTTTTGTACAAATATATTTCTTCAATTATTTGTGGTCTATACCTAGGAGTGGAATTGCTGGGTCATACCCTAAGATTAATTTTTTGAGGAACTGCTAAGTCTTTTCCACTAAAGGCTGCAGCAGCATAAATAAAGCTTTGATAGCCTGGTAGAGCATTCCCCCATGGCCCAGTATGCCATAGAAGCAGAAAAACCATTATGATCCCTGTGTGCCAGGAGAGAGCCAGACCATTAAGAGAAGGAGAGTCAAAATTACTCAACAGTGAACTGCACGGGTGGGCAGCAATGTAGACACTTGCCAGCATTTGCATGTGACAGATGCTCCCATGCCCTCTGATTCTAGCTATAACCCTAAGGAAGGGAAAGGGCTCCAAATTCAGTGAGATTAAGTTTCCTCTCTCACATAATGGGACTCTATTATAGAAATTAAGTTGAACTGTGAAAAATAAAATAAAATTACATTTCTTGTATACTGTGTGAGTGAAGTACCAACCACACAACTTAACCTTGGGAAAAACTCAGAGAAGAGACTGTTAAAGCTCATAAAGAATTTTAGAACCCCCATCACCTATGCTTCTGGATCTATATCCAAAGTGGAAGAGTAAGTACAGACCTGTGGAATATCAGAACCAAAAAGTCCCTTAGTGGCAGCAGAAGCCCACCCTCCTTGGAAGGGCCTTTCTAACTAGTTCTCAGCTTCTTCTCTGGCTTCACCTGCCTCCCCCTTCAGCCAGAATGGACTGCCTGTTATTCCCCACCTCCAGGAAATGTGCTTGAACTTCTGTGTCTTTGCCTGCGCTATGTTCTGCCTTCCCATCTTGTAGACTGAAAACAGCCTAGGTCAGGCCAAGTGCAAACGTCAATTTCTTCGCTAAGTTATTTCCCGACCTTCTCAGGCAGAATTAATCCATCCCTCCTCTCTATCCTCTTAGCATGCTGTATGCTTTGCATTGTGCTTACTTGTTTACAGGCCTGTCCTCTGTCCGGACTCCATGGCCCTCCAACTGAAGGGCAGTGTCTTATCCAACTCAGCACCCCATGTTTTTAGCACATGGCCAGTGCTCCACGAATACCTGTTCAGGGAATGAATGTGGCCAAGTTTCTGATGTACAAATGGGACTAAGGCCAAGCGAGGTAAGGGACTAGTCAAGGATTCCAGTAGTCCATAGGGGCTGAGCTGTGACTCGAACCCAATACACCCAGGGCACCTTCCAAATAAACACTTCACTTTCGTCCAAAATTGCTGTCAGTCCCACAACTCTGTCAGAGTTGCTGATAAAATGATAAAAGTAAGAAAATGTCACAAGGGAGGAACATCGCTGGCATATGCATTAGGCTGGTATTTGAGGAAAAGACATATGGGGGAAATGTTACAAGGACATTATGTAGAGTGCTGGGTGTACTTCTGAGGGAGGACAGTTTATAGAAGACTGCTTTTTACATTGATGTGAAATGATAGCTCATTGTGAACAAATCAGATCTAATGTGGCTCTGCAGTGGCCAGATCCCCCACTCATCAACACTCCTCCTGCAAAATAGAATATTCACTTTCAAACTATTCTAAAAAACAGGGGACTAGGCTTTTCCAAGAAATCCCCATGGAAGAACAGCCTTCATGTTCCTTCGTTCTTTAGATCACCAGCCCACAGTCAGGACGCTCTTACTATAAATAAATCCCTCCTGTGGCCTTGTGAACTATCATGAGATTACCCATTGAATAAGATTTCACCAAATACTCTTTAAAATGCCCCTCTATACAGTGGAATAGAAATCATTACAAACCTCACTGTTGCATCTTCCAGCAAAGCTTCCAAAAAGAAGAGGAAGCCAGAGAGAGGCCAGTGTATGACCTTTAGTGTGACTTCACATTGCATGTTGCCGAGGTCCTGGCTAAGTCTCCAGCAGGAGTTCCTGGCTCAGAAACAGGAATAGTAGGCAGAACTCACCCATGAAGAAGAAAAAGGCTACTGCCAGCCTGGTGCCCTCAAAATATGAGGAGTGGAAGACTGCTCAGGCCACTGCGATGAGACAGGCCTGGCGCCCTGCACGTGGAGAGCCCGCTGCCGATGCAGACTGCTCCACTGTGACAGGCAGCTCTCCCACCCTCCTCCCCACTCTCCTCAGTCTCTAGGCTACCACCTCCCTGACCCTGGCAGAGGGTCAGACCTTCTACTTCCCTAGAGATGAACCCTCCACCAGCAAGTCTCTCTCATTCCTCCCATGGCAAATGTCATGAAAAGCTCCACCTACCTTGTCCTCTGCTCACCACGAATAAGCAGCAGGAAAGCCACCCTCTCCAGAGTAGCACTGGCCTCCCTGCCCTCCCCGTTCATAATGCCAAGAATCAGAGACTCAGGGATGATGTCTAACCAGAGTGGGCACCCAAGGCTGCCCCAGGGGGCTGGGCATTCACAGCATGTAGATATCAAATGTCGTTAATTTGGGGTCAATCTACATAACTTTGAAATCCAGGAAAAATCAAATACCCTTTTGTTTTCCTTACATTGAAAAGTGATTGTTTACCTAGGGCTGAATTTCCCCACTGAGCCAGGAGGAGGTTTTCTTTTGGCAATATACAGGCAATCCTGTCTACAAATCATCAACTGACCCTAACTGAGCTCACACAGGGAGCCTGGCAGCATCCTTTATCTCAAAACAAGAAACAAAAATAGGGAACCAGGAATGGGAGTCTGTCCTCACTACAGAGGGTGGTGGCTCAGAACAGGAGACAGAGGAACAAGCTCTGCTCGCCAGATGGCCTGAGAAGAGTCAGACTTTTGCACCTACCTCAGTTTGCTCATATGGAGATGGGAATAAACAGTACTTTGAACATTAAAAAATCCCTGAAGTGCCCCACTGAGGACTTGCAAGCATGGCAATGGTGAGGTCACACCTGTTGGTGGGGATGGGAGTTCTGAACTGAGAAAAGGAAGAGTGGCCGTGAGCTGAAAGCCCCAGACCACCATGTGCCTTCTGTGCTCAGGAGACCCCTGGGGTTAACCCAAGAGCAAGAGGGAGACAGGAGTCAGGGTGGCGGGAGGAGGGAGACAGGAGTCAGGGCTTCTTCCAGCAGCGGGAGGAGGAGGGGTAGGAAGGAGGAGACCCAGGTGGGAATGGGGAGGAGCTCAGTTCCAAGGGAAGCTGTCGCACTCACTTCCAAAAAGAAGAGGAAGCCTAAGAGAGGGCAGCTCCCATTAGTAGTGAAATAATCAGAAAGAGTCCATTGTTTACCCAAGAACAACTTCTCCACACCCTATAGCTCAGCCTCTTTGCTGCCTTGGTTATATTTAGAACTGACTGGAACAAACAGGTTATTTTGTCCACTGGAGCCAAAGAATATACTCTAAGAGCTCCCGCCAGGGCTCAGGGACAAGGGTGTAGGGAACCTTATCGCCACCACATCAGCTCCCAGGACTAGGAGTGTCCCAGGAGGCAGCGGAGCCATCCCTGCCTGGAACAGACACACAACAGTAGAGCTGAGGACAGCCTTCACCACTGCCGCTTTTTCCCAGGTGGCTCTTTCTCGGAAGCAGGTGGCAGAGCTGCCTTAGCTGAAACTCCTGCAGCCCCAAGCTCCCTTCAGAACAGACCTGGATCCCTTCTCCCAAAAAAGCCTGGTGGCAGGCTGCATGCAGGCAAGAGCGTACATGTCTTCCAGGGACAGCAGAGTTCCAAGGTGGGTCAGTCCAGCCACAACGAGACCAAGTCTAACCAGGAGTCAATCCATCAAGCATCTCTGTGTCCCAAACACCAGGTAAAAAACTATACATTAAGCTAGGGGAAGGGGAAATGGTTTGGGTTAGGACGTGAGAGGATCTTAGGTGTGCTGTAAAAATTTTAAAATTTTAAAATTTAATTAAAATTTTAAAAATTTTAATTAAATTATTTTTGCAAGTTGTTCAAAGCGCAGTGAGTATATTCTTTTTTTAACTTTTTTTTTTTTTTACCTTTTTTTGATCAATTTGAGTGTGCCGTGGAAGTTTAACCATAGGTTCAAATGTGCTGTGAGATAAAACAAGATCGAAAGATACTGCTCTAGGATCTCACAATCAACTTGGACACACATATGTCCACACTCCACACACACCACACACATGTACACCACACACAAACACATACACCACATACATATCACACACACACCCCACACATATACCACACATACCCCACACACACACACCACACACACACCCCCACACACACACTCACACACATACCACACACACACCCCGCACACACACACACCCACACCACACACATACACCCACACACCACACACATACCACACATGCACCACACACACACATCACACACATACACACCACACACACCCCTCACACAAATACACACATCACACACAAATACATACTACACACACACTATGCATACATAACACACCCACACACCACATCATGCACACCCACACACACAACACATCATGCACAACCACACATACACTTCACACACACATACCACACACAACACACACAACACATCATGCACAATCACACACACACTTCACACACACATACCACACACACCACACACACAAACACAACATACACACACCTCACACATACCACAATATACACACCATGCACACCCACACACAACACACACAACACAAACATATCTCACACACCTCACATACACAACATACACTACACACACCACACACACAACAGACACCACACCTCACACACCCACACACACATACACACATACCACACACACATCACATACAACACACCACACACACACAACCGGAAGCCAACAGCCAGAGAACAAGGTGGCTGGAGAGAGTCCTGCTACTTTTCTACTTCCCTAAATCCTTGTGCTCCACTTCCCAAAAGCTCAGGGAAAAATAACTCATACCAAGTACCTCCATGTCACTGGGACCATTCCTGATCTCTCTGCCTGCAGAAGCACAGGCTGGCCAGCAGGCCTACACTAACCACACTGCCCACGTGCCTGCCTCCCTGGGCACTGGGTCATGCCGTGAACTCGGGAGGGGTGCCCCTACGGTGTCAGCAAAAAATGATGCCCCATGATCATACCATTGTACATAGCTATGATTTAATAAATAAAATTTTTAAAAAAAATGAGTATTTTTTGAGTAAAAAAAAAAAAAATGAGCAAAAAAGGAAAAGGGGGAAATGAAACACTTAAAGCAACTTGGCATATAGTATATGAAATTTTGGAACACAAAGTAGTAATTGTTTTACACATTGGTTCTTAATTCCACATGGTTTGCCTCGCAGTCTCCAGGATGCTTCCCCTTCACTTCTGGTGCCTCCACCCTCAGCATGGCCTCCTGTGGACTTTGCTGTAACACCCGTCCTCCAGAGGCTGTCAAGCTGCTGCCCGCCTGCAGATGAGAACGTGGTGTAGAGTTCTCTTTTAGAGGGGGCCTTTACAGATTTTTTTTAAATTACTAATGAAATGAGCACTTAATGCATTGGAGGCCCTGGGCTGAGTACATGCTCACCCCTCCCTTAAGACCTGTAAGGGAGGTCTTATTATCTCCCACGTTTTTCAGATGAGGAAACTCATGCTGGAAAGGGTAAAAGGCTTCTCAAGGTCACCCCGCTAGTGTGTGGTGGGGCCAGGATTCACACCCAGATGACCAGCTGGGGCCTTGCTGGCTCAGCTGCCTCTCTGGCCTCCTTCCTTGGGAACTGTCTCAGCCATGTTGTGGTGCTCACCCCTTCCTCTGGGGTCTTTTTCACAGTGGAGCTCCCTCCTCCTCCTTGAAGACTCCAGCAGTGCCTGGCCCTCTCTGATCTCATAGCACAATTGGATAGCCAGAGTTCCCACCAGGATGACTCAGGTCCTGAACCTCCTTGTTAATGCCACTCACCAGGCTCGGAGTGGGCCATTTTATTTTCTGTTTTGGTTTCTGCATAGGCAAAATCCTCCTTTTCTACCCACCTACCTTTTCCCCTTTCTGCAGTGGAATTTGGGCCCACTGCCCCAAAACTTTCCAGGGAGCAGGACCCAACTGCTCTTTTCCCTTCTCCCTCCGTGAAAACTACTCTAGGCTGGATGTGCTGGCTTACGCCTATAAATCTAGCACTCCGGGAGGCCCAGGAAGGTGGAGTGCTTAAGTTCACAAGTTTGAGACCAGCCTGAGCAAGAGCAAGACCCCATCTCTACTAAAAATGAAAAAAACTGAGGCAAGAGGATTGCTTGAGCCCAAGAGTTCAAGGTTGCTATGAGCTAATGATGCCATGGCACTCCATCCAGGGCGACAGAGTAAAACTCTGTCTCAAATAAAATATAAAATAATAAAATAATAAAATAAAATAAAATAAAATAAATAAAATAAATAAAATAAAATAAAATAAATAAAATAAAATAAATAAAATAAAATAAAATAAAATAAAATAGCAGTCAGAAACCACCCACCCACCCACCCACAACTCCAGGGTGAGGGCTGTGGTAGTACCTGTAGCTTAGTGTCGCTTTAAAAAAACATAACTGTTGCACTATGGTAAGGGACAGGCAACTCAAATTGCAGGAAAGAATCTCTGATTAAGACCATTCTGTCCAGAGGAGGTAGAACAGAAGGTATTGATTTTGATGAGGTGGAGACCGCCATGCTCCCCAAACAGCCATGTAAGCTTGTTCACTTGGTCTTCATGCATCCACCTTCTCAGGGAGGCCTTCCCCAAGTGCCCTATTTAAAGGAACAACCCTGTCTTGCCACTTCGTGTCCTCCTGGCCCCCTATAGGGCTTATCTGAAATGCTGTACATTTAACTTATTTATTTTGGTAATAGTCGCTTGCACTCCATGTCCAGAATTTGCCTGGCTCAATGGTAGGTACTCAATACATGTCTGTTTCATTCATTCATTCATTGAACAAATGTGGATCGAGTGCCTGCTATGCAACAAGCACTATTACAATAGATTCTGTTGTTTTAAAAAGATTATTCAACTTCCAGTCTAATATGGAAATAAATACAAATTGAAATAATACACACATAAAGTAAGACTCCAATTTGTGTGTCCCAAGGGAGGGACCAAATCAGCCAGGCCAGTTAGATGTCATGCATCTAAGGCTTAAGGAAGTGGCTATTTACCAAGTATGTGTGGAAATGTTTTCATTTTTCACAACCCAGCATGGCAATACAGGTAAGTACCAATTAATTGTGACAAAATCTCTTCAAATCCCATGTCTAGGAATAAGAACAGTCTTGCTTTCTACAACCGCCCATCACCTTCCTTCACTAGTGTGGTTGCCACAGATGTGTGGACACTCCCCTCATCAAGAAGTAGAATCTATCCCCCCTACACCTTGAATCTAAGTGGGTGGTTCACTGACTGCTTTGGCCAGTGGTATGTATTAGAAATGACAGTTTATTTACATTGCTAAGCCCTTTCATGCCCCATTGCTCCAATGTGCCTTTGCATGGTTCTAAAGTGCCTTTGCATGGTTCACTCCATCTCTTTCTGCCCCATCCTTTTCCCATCACTACATTTATGCCAAACTACTAGTAGTTCCCAAAACACATCATGCTCTCTCTGACTTTTTTACTCTCTGTTTCAAGAGCTTGCCCATGTGTTTTTCCCACTATCTGGAACATAGCACTTTTTCCTTGGCTAATCACAAATTGTCTTTCAGAGTACACATGACTTCCACCAGAAAGCATCCATGACTCTCAATATTAAATTCATGCTCTCAGATCACAATGCACACTGCACTAGGCCTGTAGCTTTCTACTGTGACTGCCTGTTACTTATCTGTTTCTCCCATTAGACAAGAGCTACTTGGGGGCCAAGCCTATACCCCATGCCTCATGGTACCCCCAGGGCCTGACTCATAGTAGATTCCCACTAAATGCTTGAGGGATATACAAATGAAGGCCTGATACACAGGTCCCTAGAGAGAGGATGGTCTGAAGGCCCTTCTGGGTTAATGGAGGAAGGCATTTGTTCATCAGAAGCCAAATAGTGAATGATTTCACAGGGGTGGAGACAAGATGGCTGACTGAAGCCAGCTTTCCACAGAGGCTTCCATCCAGAAGGAGAGTTAAAGGACAGAAATTTAGCAAGTAACCTGGTGGATTACAGCTGTACCAAGAGAGAAGGTTGAAGAACGCATATCAATCCTGCTGAGGTGAGCTGAGACCCCAAGGATACAAACAAAAGGTACAAAATCCATCAGCAAGTGGACAGGAGTCCCCTCCCCCATGAGAATGGCCTGGAGTGCCCCACAAACAAATGAGCAGAGTTCAAAGCTCCTCCCACTACACTCCACAGGAGAGACCCTCTAAAAACTGGACCTACCTCACCTACTAGGGTGCCACGGCATTCTCCTGCCAAGCATAAAACTGTACATATTCTCTACCTGCAATTCTGAGCTCCCACCACTCCCCTCCACTCTCACTCTGAGGTCAGGAGGCCTATCCCACAGGAGTCCAGACTCTTGAGTAATTTCTCGAGGGGTGTGGACAAGGCCTAGACTGCAGTTGGTCAGTGCAGCACAGGAGTGAGGAGAGGATGGTTGGCTGAGAGGGAACCATACTGGAGAGGCCATGCCCTGAGGCGCAGAGCAGCAGCTGTTTTTGGTAACAATAGGTCTCACTCCTGAATATTCTGAAGTCACACCCCCTGTCTCCCTGGGCAACCAGAGGAGGCCAGGCATCTTCTCAGGTGGCAACCACCATGGAACATATCTGGGATGGAAACACAGGCCCTGTGAGTAAAGGGTTTGCCTGAGGTGATACCGGCCTGGGTGGAGCGTGGGGACTAGAAAACGCATGCGCAGAGCCGGGAAATTCCCAGGGCGGGGCTGACCCAGAGGACTGCTTTACTGAGCCTAAGATGCACCTGGTCCTCAGGGGACCATCAGCCTATAGACAAAGGAAGGCAGGAGGCTAGAACTGACAGCTAACTGAATACAAACCTGCAGAAGCAAAGACAAGGCCTGAGGCGTAGGCTTTGGGAACTCAAAACAGCTTCTCTTCTATAGGGAAATTTAGCAAGGACAGAAACAAATTCCTGCAAAGTTGTTCTGTTCTGTTCTGTTCTGTTCTGTCAGTAACATCCATCAGGGGCGGAGCTGGAACTGAGTGAACACCCCCCAGCCTCCATCAAGTGCCCGAGGTTGTCAGGCCTCACCTCCCCCTGCTATATAGAGGCAGAGCGCAGCGGCCTGGCTGAGCAGATTTAGATTTCCTTGTGATTCAGGCAGGTGAAAACCCCTGGAGTATCTGTTCACTAGAGGCAACTGGGTCACAGCCCTGCAGGGCTATCACTGACTGGGTGTGACAGAGGTGCAAGATGGGGAAGGAGGCAGCAACCTTCACAGACTAATCTATTTGCTAGGTGGGTCCTCCTGACTTCACTAAGCACCACAGCAAGTCATATCTGAGTTGTCACCAGACACCTGCAATCCAGTTGCCAGAGACTTTTTAAACTCTCCCACCTGAGACAGGTGCTAAGACAATTGATTTGGACCTTTTAAACTGAGCCAATCGCCCGAGGACTATTCAAGTGGTGCCCTGGGTGTGTGGTTGTAGGAAGGTTTGATTTTCCTTTTCCAATTGTTGCCTGTGGGGAGCGGGAAGCGGGGTAAATAACTGGTATTTCACCACAGCTGACACGTCAACACAGAGTAACTGTTTCACTAGAGTCAGACAGAGACCAGCTGAAAACAAGACAGAAACACTTAGCCCCACCACACCAAACAGGTCCCCAGTTACTCAGGCCATATCACTGTACGGGTCCTCGACAAAGCTCCAGGGAAAAAATCAACGGTGTAAAATAATCATTGGGTGAAATCAGAAGAAAAACTCTGGTAACATGAAAAACTAGAATATATCAACCCTCCTCCCCCAAGGAAAGATATTGCAGTTGTAACTGAAGATACCATTCATAAACAGCTGGCCAAGATATCAGAAATCGAATTCGGAATTTGGATTGCAAACAAGATTAATAGAATGGAAGAAAATTTGAAATTAGAAATTCGAGGAATGGGGCAACTCCTGTGGCTCAAGGAGTAGGGCACTGGCCTCATATACCAGAGGTGGTGGGTTCAAACTCAGCCCCCCCAAAAAAAAAAAAAAAAAAAAAGATAGAAATTTGAGGAGCAATTCAAAAATTGTCTCAAGAATTTAACGAATTTAAAGACAAAACCACTAAAGATTTTGATGCACTGAAGCAAAAATTTGCAGCCCTCAAAGATCTGAAAAATACAGTAGAATCCTTCAGTAACAGAGTGGAGCAAGCAGAAGAAAGGATTTCTGACATTGAAGACAAAGCCTTTGAACGCTCCCAAACTCTCAAAGAGGAAGAGAAATGGAGAGCAAAAATATATCGTTCTCTCAGAGAGCTCTGGAATAATTCAAAGAAGGCTAATATCTGCCTCATTGGAATTCCTTAAAGTGATGAAGTGGCCTTGCAAGGCACAGTGGCCCTTCTCCATGAAATTATGAAAGAGACTTTTCCAGACACGCCAAGAGATTCTGAAATTCAGATAGCAGATAGTTTCAGAACCCCAGCACAACTCAGTTCAAATAAGACATTCCCCAGGCATATCATAATTAACTTCACTAAATTTGATATGAAGGAGAAAATTCTAAAAGCAGCAAGATGCAAGAAAACCATTACCTACAAAGGGAAGGATATTAGAATGACTGCAGATCTCTCTGATGAAACTTTTCAAGCCAGAAGAGGGTGGTCATCGACTTTTAATCTCTTCAAGCAAAATAACTTTCAACCCTGAATTCTGTATCCAGCTAAACTGAGTTTCATTTATGATGGAGAAATTAAATACCTTAATGACATTCATATGTTGAAGAAAATTGCCATAACCAAACCAGCTCTTCAGGATATTCTCAGACCTATCCTCCATAATGACCAGCCCAATCCTCTACTACAAAAGTAAACTCACTCAGAAACTTTTGATCAAACTACAACTTCCACAGTGGCAAAAGGATTAAAAATGTCCACTGGACTTTCAAAAAACTCGATACCCAAAATTTTACCAGATTTATCAATATTCTCCATTAATGTGAAAGGCTTAAACTGTCCTCTAAAGAGGCACAGGTTAGCTGAATGGATACAAAAACTCAGGCCAGATATTCGCTGCATACAAGAGTCACATCTCACCTTAAAAGATAAATATAGACTCAGGGTGAAAGGATGGTCCTCTATCTTTCAGGCAAATGGTAATCAGAAAAAATCAGGTGTTGCAATTCTATTTGCTGACACTATAGGCTTTAAACCAACAAAAGTAAAGAAAGATAAGAATGGTCACTAAATATTTGTAATACTTGATACGATGAGATTTCAATTATTAATATTTATGCACCCACCAGAATGCACCTCAATTTATAAGAGAAACTCTAACAAACATGAGCAAGTTGCTTTCCTCCAGCTCCATAATAGTCAGAGATTGCAACACTCCTTTGGCAGTTTTGGTTCGATCCTCCAATAAGAAGTTGAGCAAAGAAATTTTAGATTTAAACCTAACCATCCAATATTTGGATTTAGCAGACATCTGCAGAACATTTCACCCCAACAAAACTGAATGCACATACTTCTCATCAGCCCATGGAACATACTCCAAAATCCATCACATCTTATGTCACAAGTCTAACCTCAGTAAATTTAAAGGAATAGAAATTATTCCTTGCATCTTCTTAGACCACCATGGAATAAAAGTTGAACTCAGTAACAACAGGAATCTTCATACTCATACAAAAACATAGAAGTTAAATAACCTTATGCTGAATAAAAGCTAGGTCAGAGATGAGATGAAGAAGGAAATTGCCAATTTTTGGAACAAAATGACAATGAAGACACGAATTATCAGAACCTCTGGGATACCACAAAGGCAGTCCTAAGAGGGAAATTTATAACACTGTAAGCCTTCCTCAAGAGAACGGAAAGAGAGGAAGTTGACAACTTAATGGGACATCTCAAGCAACTAGAAAAGGAAGAATATTCCAACCCCAAACCCAGTACAAGAAAAGAAATACCAAAATTAGAGCAGAATTAAATGAAATTGAAAACAAAAGAATTATACAACAGATCAATAAATCAACAAGTTGGTTTGTTGAAAAGGTCAATAAAATAGATAAACGTTTGGCTAACCAAACCAGGAAAAAAAGAGTAAAATCTCTAATCTCATCAATCAGAAACGACAAAGACAAAATAACAACAGATTCCTCAGAAATTCAAAAAATCCTTAATGAATATTACAAGAAACTTTATTCTCAGAAATATGAAAATCTTCGGGAAATTGACCAATACTTGGAAGCACATCACCTTCTAAGAATTAGCCAGAATCAAATGGAAATGTTGAACAGGCCAATATCAAGTTCTGAAATAGCATCAACCATACAAAATGTTTCTAAAAAGAAAAGCCTGGGACCAGATGGCTTCATGTCAGAATTCTACCAAACTTTTAAAGAGGAACTAGTACCTATATTACTCAACCTGTTCCAAAATGTAGAAAAAGAAGGAAGACTATCCAACACATTCTATGAAGCAAACATCACCCTGATTCCCAAACCAGGAAAAGATCCAACAAGAAAAGAAATTATAGACCAATATCACTAATGAATATAGATGCAAAAATATTCAACAAGATCCTAACAAACAGAATCCAGCAACACAGCAAACAAATTATACATTATGACCAAGTTGGTTTTATCCCAGGGTCTGAAGGTTGGTTCAATATCCGTAAATCTATCAGTATAATTCAGCACATAAACAAATTAAAAAACAAAGACCATATGATTCTCTCAATTGATGCAGAAAAAGCTTTTGATAATATCCAGCATCCCTTCATGATCAG
>CAUYPK010077558.1:0-16608 GCA_963574355.1 Loris lydekkerianus | reverse complement strand
TTCTTTTCTTCTTCTGTGTTTGGGTTTGGAATGTTCTTCTTTTTCCAGTTGCTTGAAATGTCCCATTAAGTTGTTAACTTCCTCTCTTTCCATTCTCTTGAGGAAGGCTTGCAGTGCTATAAATTTCCCTCTTAGGACTGCCTTTGCAGTTTCCCAGATGTTCTGATAATTTGTGTCTTCATTATCATTTTGTTCCAAAAATTTGGAAATTTCCTTCTTAATCTCGTCTCTGACCCAGCTATCATTCAGCATAAGGTTATTTAACTTGTATGTTTTTGTATGAGTATGCAGATTCCTGTTGTTACTGAGTTCAACTTTTATTCCATTGTGATCTGAGAAGATGCAGGGAATAATTTCTATTCCTTTAAATTTACTGAGGTTAGACTTGTAACCTAAGATGTGATCACTTTTGGAGTAGTTTCGTGGGCTGATGAGAAGTATGTGTATTCAGTTTTGTTGGGGTGAAATGTTCTGTAGATGTCTACTAAATGCAAATGTTGGATGGTTAGGTTTAAATCTAAAATTTCTTTGCTCAGCTTCTTATTGGAGACTCAATCCAACACTGCCAAAGGAATGTTGAAATCTCCAACTATTGTGGAGCTGAGGAAATCAAGTTGCTCATGTCTGTTAGAATTTCTCTTATAAATTAAGGTGCCTTCTTTTTGGGTGCATAAATATTAATAATGGAAATCTCATCATATTGAGTATACCCTTAACAAATATGAAATGACCATTTTCATCCTTTCTTACTTTTTTTGGTTTAAAGCCTATTGTATCTGCAAATAGAATCATAACACGTGTTTTTCTCTGATTTCAATTTGCCTGAAATATGGAGGACCATCCTTTGATCCTGAGTCTATATTTATCTTTTGACATAAGATGAGATTCTTGTATGCAGCAAATATCTGGCCTGAGTGTTTGTGTCTAGTCAGCCAACGTGTACCTCTTTAGAGGGCAGTTTAAGCCTTTCACATTAATGGAAAATATTGATAAGTCTGGTAAAATTTTGGGTATCAAGTTTTTCAAAAGTCCAGTGGACATCTTTAATCCTTTTGCCACTGTGGAAGATGGAGTTTGATCAAAAGTTTCTGAGTGAGTTTACTTTTGTGGGAGAGGATTGGGCTGGTCATTATGGAGGATAGGTCTGAGAATATCCTGAAGAGCTGGTTTGGTTATGGCAAATTTCTTCAACATGTGAATGTCATTAAAGTATTTAATTTCTCCATCATAAATGCAACTCTGTTTAGCTGGATACAGAATCCGGGGTTGAAAGTAATTTTGTTTTAGGAGATTAAAATTCAATGACCACCCTCTTCTGGCTTGAAAAGTTTCAGAAGAGAGATCAGCAGTCATTCTAATATTCTTTTGTTTGTAGGTTATGGTTTTCTTACATCTGGCTGCTTTCAGAATTTTCTCCTTCATATTAACTTTAATGAAGTTAATTATGATATGCCTGGGGGATGTCTTATTCGGGTTGAGTTGTGCTGGGGTTCTGAAACTGCTATCTGAATTTCAGAATCTCTTGGCATGTCTGGACTATTCTCTTTCATAATTTCATGGATAATGGCCTTCGTGCCTTGCGAAGCCAATTTATCACTTTCAGGGATTCCAATGAAGCAGATATTAGCCTTCTTCGAATTATCCCAGAGCTCTCTGAGAGAATGATCTGTTTTTACTCTCCTTTACTCTTCCTCTTTGAGAGTTTGGGAGCATTCAAAAGCTTTGTCTTCAATGTCAGAAATCCCTTCTTCTGCTTGCTCCACTTTGTTACTGAGGGATTTTTCAGATCTTTGAGGGCTGCAAATTATTGCTTCAATGTGTCAAAATGTTTGGAGGTTTTGTCTTTAAATTTGTTGGATTCTTGAGACAACTTTTGAATTGCTCCTCGAATTTCTAATTCCAACTTTTGAATTGCTCCTTGAATTTCTAATTTCATGTTTTCCTCCATTCAATTAATCTTGTTTGCAGTCCAAATTCTGAATTCTATTTCTGACATCTCGACCATCTGTTTATAAATGGGATCTTCAGTTACATCTGCCATATCTTTCCTTGGGGGGATTGATCTACTCTGGTTATTCAAGTTACCAGAGTTTTCTGCTGATTCTGCCCCACGATTATTTTACACCATTTGACTAGAATAGTGGAAAAAGAAAAGTTGGGTTCGGGGCTCCAGGTGTAGTGGTTAACCAGCCCTTTGCTGCAAAGCTGGGAGTCTTGTCTGTACCTTTTCCCCTAGAGCTCTGCCAAGAACTTGTACAGTGCTATGGTCTGAGAAACTGTGGATCTGCTTGGTGTGTGTGTGGGGGGTTAAGTGGCTCTGTCTTGTTTTCAGCTGGTCTCTGTTTGACCCTAGTGAAACAGTTACTCTGGGTTGAAGTGTCAGTTGTGGAGAAATACCAACAATTATGTCACCCTGCCACCCACAGGCAACAATTAGAAATGGAAAATCAAACCTTCCTACAACTATACACTCAGGGTACCACTTGGATAGTCCTTGGGCAATTGGCTTAGTTCAAAAGGTTTAAGTCAATTGTCTCAGTCCACACCTGTCTCAGGTGAGAGAGTTTAAAAGGTCTCTGGCAACTAGATTCCAAGGGTCTGCTGACAAATCAAGTATGACTTGCTCCATTGCTCCGTGAGGTCAGGAGGACACCCCCCTCCGCCCCCAGCAAATAGATTAGTCTGGGAATGTTGATGCCTTTTTCCCCACTTTGCATCTCTGTCACACCCTGTCACTGATATTCACGCAGGATGGTGATCCAGTTCTCTCCCGTGAGCTGATACTCCAGAGGTTTGCATCTGCCTGAATCACAAGGAGATATATATCTCCTCAGCCAGGCTGCTGTTCTCTGCCACTATCCAACACAGGGGGAGGTGAGGCCTGACAACCTCAGGTGTTTAATGGAAGCTTGGGCTGTTCACTCAGGTACCAGCCCTGCCCCTAATTGATGTTACTGACAGAACAGAACAACTTTGCAGAATTCTGTCCCTGCTAATTTCCCATGTAGAAGAGAAGCTGTTTTGAGTTTACAGAACCTGTGCCTCAGGCCCTGTCTGTGCAGCTGTCCGGTCTCAGCTGTAGTTTGTATTTACAGCACATTTGCCTGTCAGTTTCAGCCTCTTTCTGCCATCCTTTGTGTACGCTGATGATCCCCTGGGGGCCACGTGTGTCTTAGGTTCAGTAAAGCAGTACTCTGGGTCAGCCCTGTCCTGGGAATCAGCCTAATATTTGCATGCGTTTTCTAGTCCCCGCAGTCCACCCAGGCCGGTACCGCCTCAGGCCAATCCTTTACTTGTGGGGCCTGCGTTTCTGTCACAGATCTGTTCCACCGATGGTTGCCACCTGAGAATATGCCCAGTCTCCTCTGGTTGCCCAGAGAGACAGGGGGTGCAACTCTAGAATATCCAGGGGTGAGCTCTATTGTTGCCAAAAATGGCTGCGGCTCTGCGCCCCGGGGCACTACCAGTCCTGTGTGGTTCCCTCCCAGCCGATCGTCCTCTCCTCACTCCTGTGCCACAGAATCAGCACTGCCCAGCCACAGTCCAGGCCCTGTCCATACCTCTTGAGAAAATACCCAAGAATCTAGACTCCTGGGGGACAGGCCTCCAGACCTCAGATTGAGAGTGGAGGGGAGTGCTGGGAGCTCAGAATTGCAAGTAGAAAATATACACAGTTTTACACAGTTTTATGCCTGGCAGGAGACCACATGGCACCCTAGTAGGGGAAGTAGGTCCAGTTTTTAGAGGGTCTCTCCCATGGTGTATAATGGGAGGACTTTTGAACTGTGCTCATTTGTTTATGGGGCACTCTGAGCCATTCTCTTGGGGGAGAGGACTCCCATCGGCTTGGTGATAGAATTTGTACCTTTTGTTTGTATCCTTGGGGTTGCAGCTTGCCTCAGCAGCGTTGATGTGCGTTCTTCAACCTTCTCTCTTGGCACAGCTCTAATCTGCCAGGTTGCTTGCTAAATGTCTGTCCTTTAACTCTCCTGGATGGGAGCCTCTGTGGAGAGCTGGCTTCAGTCAGCCATCTTGTCTCCTCCCCTCTGCTATTTCCTTTCGTAGTATTTCATAATTTTCTTTATAGAGATCCTAACCTTTGTTAGGTATATTCCTAGGTGTTTCATTTTCTTGGAATCTATGGTGAAGGGAGTTATGTCCTTAATTAGCATCTCATTTTGACTGTTATTAGTGTATACAAGGGCAACTGACTTGTGGACATTGACACTGACTTGTGGACAAGGGCAATGTCTTGAGACATTACTGTATTTTTTGATGACTTCCAGGAGTCTTGTTGTTGAGTCTTTAGGGTTCTCTAAGTATAAGATTATGTCATCAGTAAAGAGGGAGAGTTTGACCTCCTCTGCTCCCATTTGGATTCCCTTTATTTCCGTGTCTTGCCTAATTGTATTGGCTAGAATTTCCAGCACAATGTTGAATAGTAATGGTGACAGAGGACAACTTTGTATGGTTCCAGTTCTAAGAGGAAAAGCTTTCAGTTTTACTCCATTCAGTAAAATATTAGCTGTGGGTTTGTCATAGATAGCTTCAATCAGTTTCAGAAATGTGCCACTTATGCCTACACTCTTCAGTGTTCTAATTAGAAAAGGATGCTGAATTTTATTGAATGCTTTTTCTGCATCCATTGAGAGGATCATATGGTCTTTATTTTTGCCTCTGTTAATATGGTGGATAATGTTTATGGACTTGCATATGTTAAACCAACCTTGAATTCCTGGGATGAAACTTTGCATTCCTGGGATGAAACCTCCTTGATCATGATGTATGATTTTTTTTATGATAAGCTGTAATCTATTGGCTAGGATTTTGTTGAGAATTTTTGCATCTATATTCATGAGTGAAATTGGTCTGAAAGTCTCCTTTTTGGTTGGGTCTTTTTGTGGTTTTGGTATCAGGGTGATATTTGCTTCATAGAACATGTTGGGGAAGATTCCTTCCTCCTCAATTTTTGGGAATAATTTCTACCATATGGGAATAAGCTCTTCCTTGAATGTTTTATAGAATTCTGGTGTGAAACCATCTGGACCAGGGCATGTTTTTGTTAGAAGCTTTTTTATTTTTTCTTTAATCTCAGTGCTTGAAATTGGTCTGTTCAGGAGCTCTATTTCTTTCTGGGTAAATCTAGGGAGAGGGTGTGATTCCAAATACTGATCCATTTCCTTCACATTGTCAAATTTTTGGGCATAGAGTTTCTGGTAGTATTCAGAGATGATCTCTTGTATCTCTGTGGGGTCAGTGGTTGTTTTCCCTTTATCATTTCTGATTGAGGTTACTAGATATTTTACTTTCCTATTTCTAGTTAGTCTGGCCAACTCCTTGTTTCATTAATTTTCTGAATAAGTCTTTTGTTTTCAATTTCATGGATCTCTGATTTGATTTTGGATATTTTTCTTCTACTGGGTTTAGGCTTAGATTGTTCTTCTTTTTCCAATTCCATAAGATGGCTTGTGAGTTTATTGATGCTCTCTCCTTCTGTTTTTCAAATGTAGGCATTTAAAGTGATAAATTTTCCTCTCAAAACTGCTTTTGCAGTATCCCACAGGTTTTGGTAGCTTGTGTCTTCATTCTCAAGGAAGTTAATGATTTCCTATTTTATTTCTTCATGCACACATCTGTCATTCAACAGAAGGTTGTTTAATTTCCATGCCTTTATGTGTGGTCAAATTTTTTTGTTAGAGTTGAGTTCCACCTTTAGTGCCTTATGATCTGAGAAGATATAGGTAAAATTTTAATTCTTTTGATTCTGTTGAGTTTTGTTTTGTGTCCTAGGATATGATCAATTGTGCAGAATATTCCATGGGACAATGAGAAGAATGTGTATTCTTTGTCTTTGGGATAGAATGTTCTATATGCATCTATCAAGCACAGTTGTTCTAGGGTTTCATTTAAGTCCATTATATCTTTGTTTAATTTCTGTTTAGAGGATCTGTCTAGCTCTGTAAGAGGAATGTTAAATTCCCCTGTTATTATGGTATTAGAGGATATCATATTGCTCAGACTGAGTAAGGTCTGTTTCAGGAATCTGGAGCATTTAAATTGGGTGCATAAATATTTAGAATTGAAACATTTGCTTGTTGTATTTTTCCCTTGATCAATATAAAGTGACCATCTTTGTCTTTTTTGACTTTAGTTGCTTTAAATCCTCCTGTATCTAAAAATAAGATTGCAACTCCTCTTTCTTTCTGAATTCCATTTGCCTGAACAATTGTCTTCCAAAGTCTTCCAACTTTCAACTCAGAGTTTTAATTTGTCTTTTGAAGCCAAGTGTGTTTCCTGCAGATAGCAAATGGATGGCTTGTGTTTTTTAATCCAGTTAGCCAATCTATGTCTCTTCAGTGGGGAATTCAAGCTATTAACATTTTTTGATATAATTGATAAGTATGGTAGTGTTCTATTCATCTGATTTTGTGAGAGTCCATTGCTTAGTTTTATCTTTTGCCTCAGTGTGGAAGTTAGGTTCTGTTTTTTAATTGCTGACTTCTTACTTTGCTGTTGATCCATTGTGATGGTTGTGTAGAACAGGTTGAAGTATTTCCTGTAGAGCTCATCTTGTTGTCAAGAATTTCCTCAGTGTTTGTATATCAGTAAATGATTTGATTTCTCCGTCAATTTTAGCGCTTAGCTTAGCAGGATATAAAATTCTGGGCTGCAAATTTTTCTGTTTAAGTATATTAAAGGTAGAGTACCATTGTCTTCTTGCTTGGAAAGTTTCATTAGTGAAGTCTGCAGTCACCCTGATGGATTTGCCCCTGTAGGTCAACTGGCACTTACTCCTGGCAGCTTACAGAATCTTTTCTTTTGTTTTGACTTTGGACGGGTTCATCACAATGTGTCTTGGAGAAGCTCGGTTAGAGTTGAGGTGACCTGGGTTCCAATATCCCTCTGAAAGAAGTGTGTCAGAATCTTTGGTGATATTTGGGAAATGTTCATCTATAATATTCTCTAGCATGGATACTGCCCCCCTGGGGCATTCTTTTTCCCTTCTAGGATACCTATAACTCATATGTTTGAATGTTTTATAAAGTCCCATATTTTTGTCAGTGAACATTCTGCTTTCTCCCTCTTCTTTTCTGCCTCTTTAAGTAACGGAGTTGTTTCAAGAGCTTTGTCCTTTACCTCTGAGATTCTTTCTTCTGCATGGTCTAATCTGTTGTTGATACTTTCTATTGCATCTTTAACTTCCCTAATTGACTGCTTCAGTTCCTTCAGCTCTGCTATAGATTTTCTATATTCTTCTTATTGTTCATCTCTTATTTGATTCTGTTTTTTGGATTTCCTTTTGGTTATTTTCCACTTCATTAGCAGTTTCCTTCATTGTTTCCATCATTTCCTTCATTGTTTTCATCATCTGTAAATTCCCTCTCTGTTATTTCTAACATTTCTTTATAGTTGGAATCTTCTGCAGTACCTACCTCACGGTTCCTTGAGGGGGTTGCTCTGGACTGGTTTTTCATGTTGCCAGGATTTTTCTGCTGATTCTTTCTCATGAGTGATTTCTTTTATCTGTTTCCTTGCCCTAATTTTTTTTTCACTTCCTCTTGCTCTTTAAGTTGCCATGCCTCTGGACCAGGATTTTGATGAGTCCTTTTGGAACAGGACCAGAAGAATGAGAAGCTTAAAGAGCAAGAAAGAAAAAGAAAGAAAAGTAAAAAGATAAAGGAGAGGGGTTGGGTAAAAGGGAATATTGACAAAAAGAAGAGGAGCACAGAAAGTGGGAGATAAAGCAATATAGGTGTACAGTAGGGTACTTTGAAGCCCCCCAACCTTAAAGCCCCCCAACCTCTGGGGTTGCCAGTTTGGGTTGTTCCTTTGATGTCAGCATTTCTTTGTTAGCCTGATTGGACGCAGTACCCCACATCCACCAAGTAGAGAGGAAAGACAAAAATTCTAGAAATCAAAGCAAAATAAGCAAACAGAAAACTTTATGGGATAAAATTAGGTGAAAAACCAAATAATAGGGTAGAAACACTAGCAAGAATGAAGTTCTAATTGTTAAAAAAGGCAACAATGGGAAATTATATTTAAACTAGAATAATGAAGAAAGAAAAGAAAAAAAAAGGAAAAGAAAAATCTATGGGGAAAAAGTTGAAATTAAAAAAACAAAACAAAACAAAACAACAACCAAAAAAACCCCCCCAAAACAAAAAACAAACGAAAGCAGTATATATATCTTGTTGAATATTGTCTGGGCAACAGGTGATCTTATGGGGTATGAGAGTTTAATCACAATGCTGATTCACCTGTAGGAAATGGAGACTGGAGGCCTCTGGAGGCCTCTGTTGATTTCTCAAATCTGAAGGGTGGAGAACCTAAATCTCTCCTCAGACCTCGTAAAAGGCACTTTAAACTGCTAAACTTGGCTAAAGAGAAACTTTCCCAGGAAACTGCTTGTTGTTGGGATCACTAGTGAAGTAGCTATCTACTTAACCATTGTGCCAAAACCAGTCTCGCTTATGCCCCTGAGGGCTAAGGCTGCAAGGCATCTCAGTGCCCACCTTTAGCCTGCTCAGTCACTAAATTACTAGCTCTTGCCCATCCTTGCTCTGTGACCCTGAGGGCAGAACTTGTTGGGGGCACTTCTCTCACAATGGCTCTGTGCGGCCCACAGCTGAACACTATTAGCTCCGTCTGCCTCAGTGGCTCAGTCTGAGCCCTAGACAATGCTTAAAGTCCTCTGCACTCTTGCCCAAGTTCTCCCAAGGTGGTTAAACTGAGTGCCAAGTCCAAAAAACCCAAAGCAGCTCACAAGTAAGGTCTTTCCAGTTTGCAATCTCACTGCTGCTGTACTTACAGATGCTCGTGGGATTAGACCTAACGAATATACACAACCACTTGCCAGTTTTCCACTGCTTTTGTCCTCCTTCTGGGGTCCAGAAATCTCTTGCTGACTCCCTGTGTCCTCAAAGGGATGTTTATGGGCAGATCCCACCAGCCAGAGATGCCTGAAGTCTTGTCTCCCCAGACTCATGGTGCCCAGTTGCAAGGAAGCTGTTACTTGGCCACCATCTTGCTGAGTTGCTTTTCTGCTCTTTCTGTGCATAACTTGACTGGCCCATCTGGAGTCTTCAGCAATTTGCATAAGTCTTATTCATTTTGGACTCCAGATATTTTTGCAATCTTCTTGGAACTTCTGTCTGAACTTTTAAAGCCTCTTCTTCTATTTTATGGATTTGTTTATTGGCATCATTTTGAAACATAGATATATGTGTAATTATAAAAGTAATACACGTATGTTTATGTAGGAGACAACTGAAATGCAACACCTTGGTAATAAGAGAATGGGGAAGGGATTAGTCTCTCGTTAAAGAGCATGAGAGAACATACATTATTGCTTGGCCCTCTCCACACCTGTGGTGTAAACAGCCACAGTAGAAGTTAGGCGGGGCTCCTACTGAGAAAGAAACTAAGTGTCCTGGCTTCAGATGCCCTGACAGTTGAAATGAAAATCCAGAAATGATCAAAAGAGAACAAAATAATAAAATAATGTAATCTCCACACTCAAAAAAAAAATATTATTACCATTTTTGTTTGTAGTTTTCTCTTTTTTCTATGCAAATCTGCATTTATGGTATTTTAAAATTCATTTTCAACAGTTGGGGACAAATTGCTGTTCCCCAAATGCCACTTTAATGGCTTTGAGTAGTTCTTTTTTTTTTTTTTTCCACTCAGAGACAAGGACCCAGAAGCCATAGCTCTTCCTCATGTTATTGCCTCTCTTTTCTAACTTAAATGGCCAGAGAGGCAAGGCAATATCTTACTAGGTTCTGTGATCTTAACTGAACTTGACTCGTTGTGGAGGCCCCTTCCCCACCCCTGTATGCCAGCTTGGTGCATCTGGATATATCTTATGAGGTCTGTTGGGGGAGGAATCCCAGACTTTTGATTTGGCATTTGTGTGTGTGTGTGTGTGTTTCCAGAATGAGTGCATTTCTATTTTTACCTGTACCCTCACTGAAGTGATGGCCAACTCAGGTTCATAGATTTCCATATGTGTGCACATTTTGTGCCATGTGGTCTCCTGTTCACCCCCTAGTGTAGGAGAGCTGTGATCTCAGTCTCTGGAGTGGAACAGATCTAGACTTACATGTAATTCTTGGCATTTTCTTATTACTATGACCCTGAACAGGTCACTTAGCTGCTCAAATCTGATGTCACAGGGATCTGAGGAATGGGTTAAGTTGCTCTGAGAGATCAGGGTTGGCTTCTGTGAGCTCAGGAAGCTCAGGAATCCTAGAGAAGAATCCTCTCACACCCCAACATATGCATAGTATGAAATTCCACCCTCTCCTTTGCCCTAGAGCCTAAAGTGAGTTTTAGGAAGAACAAACTTTTTCTTTTTTCTTCTAGAACCAGAGAGAAGAGAATCTAGCTCCTTGGAGCTACATGAGACTGAGGGGCCAGTGACTAATAGCAAATCTTATAGACATGTTCTAATAAGAAGCAAAGGAAGACTACAGCAGGAGGCGGGGTAGGGATTGCAGAGGGATAGGGTGGTGGAAAGGATGATGTGTCCTCCACAAGACGGTGGAACTCTCTGGGGCTGGAGCTTCCATCCTGGGGACATGCTGGCACTGGGAGGACCCATAACTCTATTCTTCCTTCCTTCTCCCATTTATGGGTGTGGGAACTGGGAGGGTGTGCTATGCTGCTGGGGGTCCCACAGAGCTGACAGTTAGGAGTACAAATGAACAAACAGTTTTCCAGCACCTGTCACCTGTCTGCTCATTGAGGGTGAGGGCTGGCACCTTCTCTAGCCCTGAGTCCCAGTAGGATGGTACCAAGTGGTAGAGGGGTTTGGTGAGGATTGAGAGAAGGCTGTGTATAAGGGTGTTAGTCAAGTTAGGAGGATGAGTCAGAGATGCTCCCTTCCTTTACTGAAGACTTGGGGTGAGGCACAGGTGAGGTCAGAACCAGGTTGACAGCTTTCTTTATTCTGAGCAGTGGACTTGGCTGTGAAAGAGCCAAGGTAGAATTCAAGGATGAGCAGTGTTTGTTCATTTATCTAACAATAATGCCCATAATGCAGCTACGACATGTGTTGGGGGATTCAGAGAATAAGACCATCTCTGTTCTTAAGGAACTGATGGCTCATTTCTCCCTCTGTGCAACTGCTCACACCATTGTCTTGACCTGGCCTTCTCTCCATCTATTCCAGGGTTTTTCAACTTGGGTACTATTGACGTTTTGGGCTGGATAATGCTCTGTTGTGGGGGATTTTCCTATGCATTGTAAAACTTTAAGCAGCATCCTTGGCTTCTGCTTACTAGATGCTACCCCATACTCCAGGTTGTGACATCCAAAAATGTCTCTAGACATTGCCAATTTTCCCCTGGGGGGTGGGGAGGAAGCAATGGAACCACTGATCCATTTTCAGTTTGTTCATCTTTTACAACTTCCCATGCTTTGGCTACATCTGCTTATGCTAATTTCTCCTTTCTGTGGCCTCTTGTACAAATTATGCTGTGACTACATGCAATTTATCGTGTCATCATCCTCTCCCTTCTTTTGGCTATCATTTGTGAGGAAACAGCCCTGAAGATGGTCCTGGAGATGTACATTTCATTCAGGCACTGTGGCAAACCTGTTACATCCTAGACCAGCTGCTTTCCTTCTGCCAGGGAGACTCCATTTTTCTCAACGGTTAAGTCAAATGCAGCGCTGCATTTGAAATTTCCAACTATCAAAGATATGGAGGGTCCAATCAGGCAGGCTTCTGGTTAGTAACTTTCTTTAGAGTGAGGCAGATTTTATGTTTTGTACATCATGTTTCTCTGTAAAATGTTGGAATGGTACTGTGGTTAATACATGTCAAAACCCACTAGATTACCTTAAAGGCATTTCTCACATTTGAACGAGATTTCATTTGTATTGAATTGTGTCTCTCAGTTAGGTTGTGAGTACCTTCAGTGGTGCTACTGTGACAGTTTGCATAGCAGCAACTACCTCAGTGTCGAGCTTACAGAAGGTTAGTCAATATTTGCTGTTTGGTCATGTTTTCATTCTAAAGCCAAAGGTGGCTTTTGCTCTGATGCTGGGTCCCAGTCTCTCTGCCTCAGCTGGGAGAGTTTTTATTTACAAATTATAGAAAATCTACACAAAGTAGCTCGAATAAACAGTGGTTTCTTTTTTTCTCCCATAAGAAGAAAGCAATGTCAGGGCTGGCACCTTGGAGATTATCTGGGTCTTTCCCTTCTGTATGTCTCCTTGTGGTCATAGACGGCTGCTAACTCTAGGTAATAAATCTTCACTCAAGTCTGGAATCAGTGCCAGGACCAGTGCCAACCCCATTTGTCTCTTATCAGCAAAGCTAAAGCTTTCCCAGAAGTCTTCCACCAAACTTCTGATTACATCTCATTGTATGTATCACATGATCTCTCAATGGTGCAGGGAGACGGGGCCAGTGGATATTTAGTTATTGTAGCCCCCTCTTCCCCAGGGGAAAACAGTAAAGAGAAAGGAGGTAGAGGGTGGGTGCTGTGCTGGCCAAGCAGCAGGGGCTGCCACTATCCATACTCAGGAAAGCATTGACACTTACATCCCTGGAAGGCGGGAAGCCTGAGGACCACAGCACAGGGCCCCATGTCTTGCTTGGTATTTCTGTCTCAGCAGTGAAGCCTTGATTCCCTGGATTCACCCACAACTCCAGCATGGCTCAGCAAGGCTCTTTTGAGAGCAGAGGCAATGGTTCAGTGCTCTGAAGAGTAGGAGTTAATCCATCTGTGGTTTAGGTTTACTCTTTCCTCTTGGCAGAGTTTGAAGTTGGAATCAAGGGCTCTCCAATAAGGAAGCCACTAAGTAAGTTAGATAATACTGCTTGTTTTAAAAATCCCATGGGTTTATCCTGGATTAAAAGTACCAGTTTGATCATTAACCCAGTATATTCTTTGATCCTTTATACTGGCTGAAGCAATTGAAGGAAACCAAAAAAGACAATATTTTTCTTCTGCTCTTATCTCTATACTGAGCCCTGAAATAGCCCCTTCAAATGGTCCTATATGGTACTTTCTGATGCATTTCTCTGCTTATGCCCCTCCATTCCCTCAAAAATTCTAATCCTCCTCTCTTTCTAGAGTCCACATCAGATTTCTGCTTTGAGTAAAGGCCAACTAGGTAGGGTGGATTAACCTTTCCAAATAACTAAAACATCTGAAAAAAATTTAATAGTTTTCTCCTAAAATATTCAAAATCTATTAAAATAGTAGGGAATTAGCAAATTAAGTTTTATTAATAAAAGAAGATGGAAATCCAGAAAGGTGAATTTGGCATTTAGGGCTACTTTTGCTCAAGGAGCATTTGCTCATCTAAAGAGAAGCCTGAGAGATGAGCTATGTTTTTGAAAATGTGAGTGGCTATGGATTCCAAAATTGAAGTCTGTTTCTTACTCTGTTTTCCAGGGTGGGAGCTGTGATAAACTACTTGGCCCTTGGAGTTGGGGCCCCAATAGGCTGCATTGTTGGACTAAGGTAAACTAGAAGTAAACTGACTTCATATCACATGGATGACAGTAGGTGGACCCTAAAATTTGAAGCCTTGAATTTGGATTAAAGCAATCTTGGTTGGATTGCTGGTGCCCCTAGATACCTGGCATAGCAAGTAAAAATCTTATCTGGAAGAGGATATCACTGTAGGTCTTAAATTATTTCTACAGATAATTTTTCAAATACAATGTCTAATACACAGTAATAAATAACCAAGTAAATAAAGAATGAAGACAACATAAATAAGTATCAGCACAAACAAGAAGTAACAGAAAGACACTCATGTTCATTCATGACAGTGGGATTACCATGCACAGACTTCAAAACAACTATACTTATGTTATACACAAACTTGAAATTCAACAAGAATTGGAAATCACAAAAAATAATTGTACTGGGGTGGTGCCTGTAGCTCAGTAAGTAGGGCGCTGGCCCCATATACCGAGGGTGGAGGGTTCAAACCCAGCCCCGGCCGAACTGCAACCAAAAAATAGCCGGGTGTGGTGGAGGCACCTGTAGTCCCAGCTGCTCGGGAGGCTGAGGCAGGAGAATCACAGAAGCCCAAGAGCTAGAGGTTGCTGTGAGTCCTGTGACATCATGGCACTCTACCGAGGGCCGTAAAGTGAGACTCCGTCTCTACAAAAGAAAAAAAAAAATTGTACTGATTTGATAGAGAACCTCCATGAATACTCTAATTAAAAATAAAACAACCCAAAGCAGGATCGATGTGTTTAGCAGCAAATAAATACAGTTAGTATGATAACTAGGAGACAGGTCAAATGCAACTATCCAGATACAGTCCAGAAAAAAGAATAAAAAATTCAGAGGAGTAAGAGATATACACAGTTTAGTAAGAATGTATACTCAGTGTGAATATACTCACATATTCTAATGGAGTTCCCAAAGGAGAGCAGAGAAAGTTTGAAGAGACAATAGTTGAATTTCCACAAACTGATAAAAGTCTATGAACTTCAAGCACAATACACTCATACCTAGACATACCATAGACAAATTTCAGAAGATCAAAGCAATGAGAAAAATCTCGAAAGCAGACAGGGCGACAAAAGACAGAAGCAACAGTTGGAATGACAGAAAGCCAAGTGTCAAAGCTACATGAGAGGCTAAGGAGGGAGGATTGCTTGAGCCCAGGAGTTCAAGGTTGTAGGGCATACAAGCACACCTGTGAATAGCTACTGTGCGAAAAGAATGAATGACAGCAGCCTTTTCAAAAATCATAATGGAAATTAGAAGATACTAGAATGGTATTTCTGAAAGAAAATTATGGCCAATCTAGAATTCTACACCTAGTAAAAACATCCTTCAACAATGATGGTAAAATGAAGACAGGCAAATAGAAACAAAGAAGACACCACCAGCAGACCCACAATAAAGGAAGAAAATGATCCCAGATTGAAGCTTAGAGTTGAAGGAACAATTGAAAAGGAATGAAAAGAAAAACTACATAGGTAAATATAAATGAATGCTGACTATACAAAATAAAAATAATAATTTCTACTGAAGTTTAAAGTATGGAATCAAAATACATGACAACAGTAGCAAGTCAGGAGGGGTTTAAATGAAGTTAAAATGTTCTAAAGAAGGAGGAAGGAGAGGAAAGTAACACCTCACATTAATGTTTTGCAAATAATATTTATTTATGTTGTAATTTCAAGAGTGACCATTAATAAAGTAATAACAGTGCATAAAATTCCATCAATGGCTGCCTTCAGTGAATATATAGTGGCCTCCCTGGCCACTCACTTTGACAGTAACAGTTCCCCCTTATAACACCTCTGTTACAGCTATCAGATGCTTTTAGTACTTGTGACCATGCCCAGTGCTCTAGTCTCTGCCCATTTATTAATCTACTTCTTTCTTTTCTTTCTTCTGGGAGGTCTTCTTCACTATCTATTTACATCCTCTTCTGTTCAGTCATCATGCAATTTCTGCCTCTGGCACATCACGTTTCCCCTAGCGATTCTGCCACCCATGGCTCCTCTGTCCACCAAACTCCTACAGCCTTAATGGACTCATTCAAGATTGGATTTATTATAGATTTATTATAAATGGTAGACATAAGTTTGTGTGCATTTAAAATATTTTAACATAGTAAATTGTACACAAACTTTATGGACACCCTATATTGTTATCTGGAGAATAAGTTGTTTTTCCCAAGAATAGAGGTTCCTGGAGGACAAGGGTCATGTCTTTAATAATTTTTTTTCTCTTTTTAGTTGAATCATAGCTGTGTACATTACTGTAATCATAGGGCACTATACAGTGGTTTAATATACTGTTTGACATATTTTCATCACACTGGTTAGAGTTTCTGGCATTGTCTTAGTTTTTGTGTTAAGACATTTATATTCCACTTTTAGTGAATTTCTTTCCAGGTTATGTCTCCAACAAATGTTTAATAACCAGAATTCACAGATAATACAAACATATTAGCAATAAAAGAATAAGTGATCTCATCTCAGTCTAGGCAAGGGACATGAAGAGAAAAGTTTCTGAAGAATACAGGCACATAGCCTACAGACATATAAAAAAATGCTCATCATCCTTAATCATTAGAGAAAAGCAAATCAAAAATACTTTGAAATATCATCTAACTTCAGTAAGATTAGCATATATCACAAAATCCCAAGACCAGAAATGTTGGAATGGATGTGGAGAAAAGGGAACATTTCTACACTGCTAGTGGGAATGCAAAATAATACATACCTTTTTGAAAGATGATTGGAGAACACTTAGAGATCTAAAAATAGAGCTGCCATTTAATCCTACAATTCCTCTACTAGGTATATACCTAAAAGACCTAAAATCACATTATATCAAAAATATTTCTTCCAGAATGTTTATTGCAGCCCAATTCATAATTGCTAAGTAAAGGAGAAAGTCCAAGTGCCCATTGTTCTACATATAGTTTAATAAATTGTGGTATATGTACTTCATCTTGTTTAAAGGCTGCATAATATTTGTGTTATACATATACCACAATTTATTATCCACTCATGGGTCAATGGGCAATTGGGCTTATTCCATGAGTTGGCCATTATGAATTGAACTGCCATGAATAATGTGGTGCAAATATCTTTTTTGCAAAGTG
>CAUYPK010077557.1:0-25510 GCA_963574355.1 Loris lydekkerianus | reverse complement strand
AATGTAGAATATAAATGTCTTAACACAATAACTAAGAAAATGCCAGGAAGGCTATGTTAGCCAGTCTAATGGAAATGTGTCAAACTATTTATAAAAACAATGTATGGTGCCCCATGATTGCATTAATGTACACAGCTATGATTTAATATCAATAAAAAAAAGAAAAAGAAATGATGATAAACTGAAAAAAAATAAAAAATAAAATAAAACTCTGTTAAAAATGTGTCTCTCTGTATATATATATCTGAGATATATATATATCTGTGTGTGTGTATAATGCTTCTTCATTGAGATGTGACTATTAAGGGGTATTTTCATACAGAAAATAGAACATATGTGGGTTCATGAGCCTACGTAATGTTTTTTTCAAGTCTTTGACAATATTTTTAAGATTATTTCATTCTAAAAGTGATTATTATATAAAGTTGTCAGGTGGTAAAGATCCCACCAATTTATTTGGAAGATTACTGTATTTTGTTGAGACAGTTTGTGCAATTCAGCCTAATTTTATTTTAATTTCTTTTTTCAGAGCATTATGCTACGTTTAGTATCATAAATCATTATGCTCCCTGCTGAGCACTTACATACTTCCAATATAGCTTGAAAATTATATATCCTCTTAGTTTTAGCAAAACTAGTATCTAGTAGCTTCCCCCTCCCCACTTAAATGGCAACCCTCAGATCTGAATCTGTATCTTGTGGCAATCGAGGTTATGATTTATATGGCATCTGCTTCTGGTTTTTATATCTGTATTTTGAAAAAAGTAAACTATTAAATTAGTGATTATTATTTGGTTCATATATAAATGTGCAATTTTATTCTGATTAGATGGCCCATGTACATGAAATTTTCATGTGATTAATGTAAAATGGCATGTGCTGACTAGGTGAACAACTGCCATATAGATTAATCTCTAGTTTATGACTAGTCGCTGTAAATTGCTTGCCATAATTATATTACATGGCGATTTTAATGTTAGCAAGCAAATTTTAAAAGTCTATGATATAACGGTTGTATTAATTTTCTAAGGTTGTTATAAAAATATTACCACGAATTTAGGGGCTTAAAAAAATTCAAGTGTGTTAGAGTTCTGTAGGATAAAATCAAGGTTTCAGCAGGGGTGGAGGCTCCAGGGATGACTCTGTTTCCTCGTGTTTTAGAGACTATCCAAACGTTTTGTCTTTCTTCATCTTCAGAGCTGGCCACATTGAGTCTCCCTGATTCTGTTTTAGTCATGACATCTCTGTGTGATATGGTTGTTCTGGTCTTCCATTTCTCAGGATTCTTATGATTATATTGTCCCACCAAGGTAATCTGATATAAACTCTCTATTTGAAGGAGAGTTAATTGAGAACTTTAATCTATCTGCAGCCTCATCCTTTTGCCACGTAACCTAACATTCTCACAGATTCTAAGAGCAGGGATCCTCAACCTGCACATGAGGCGGTGTGATTGTATTTGTTCCCATTTTGTTTTTTTACTTCAAAATAAGATATGTGCAGTGTGCATAGGAATTTGTTCATAGTTTTTTTTTTTTTTTTTTAACTATAGTCTGGCCCTCCAACGGTTTGAGGGACAGGGACTTGGCCCCCTGTTTAAAAAGTTTGAGGACGCCTGTAAGGATTAGGGCTTGATCAACATGAAGAGGAGTGTTACTCTGCCTTCTGTAACACTAAATAGAAAAACCACATTTGTGGAATATTAATGAATAGGGGAGTAGCAGACATACAACAAGCAATAAGAGATTAGCCATGTGGGAATAATTTATTTATTTATTTATTTTACTTTTGGGGATATTTAGTTACCTCTGGACATTTTAGTACTGTCATCAATGAACTCTACCATTTATTGGGTTAGAATTCAACTATATCAGACCAATCCTAGACATTAAAAAAATCTTGTTGAAGTTAAAACAGAATCTCTAGGGGTGAAACTTAGCTTCTCAAACAATTTAAACCTATGGTCAGGGCTGAGAAGTGAGGAGCCACGTGGTAAACAACACAATGATGCTTCTGTGTTTTTTTTTCAGTCTTACCCATTGCAAAGGAAAAATAATAGAATAAGCAGACATATGAAATACATTAGAGTCCCCAAATATATGGAACGTAGCTTTAAGTCTGCTGTGTCTACCCCCATGTCTACTTCAATAAATCTGGAAATCATTTTTACAGATTTCATGGAATATCATAAGAATCTTTTACATTTTGGAACTACATGGAAAATATCACAGTTAAGGCAGGAATCCCTGAAGCAAAGAGAATCATCTTTTTTTCCTTTTGGACGTTGAATGTCAGGTAGAAAGTTCACTTTGTCCATGGACTTTCCTTACCAGTCTTTGTTTCCTCTTTTGGAAATATATATTTTCAATCAGTGTATCTTATTCTCATTCTTGTTTAACAAACAATAAAGAATTACACTTGAAAATGTAAGTCTATGGAAATTAGAAATCTGTGAACGTTTGCCAAAATCAAGTACATGTGTAGGATAGGGTATTTCTGGCTCAAGACAAGGACAGGCAGCCCACAGATGGGCAGCCAGGGCAGCGGGGGATCCAGCGCTCGCTGGCCTGCGTGGAAGGCAGTGAGTGGAAAGCTTGCCTGTGGTGGACAGCTGAGTAGCTGGCAGATGAGGCCGGAAGAGCGTGAGGTGACGTGATGGGGAAGGGGTGTCGGCTATGGGAATAGAGAGTCTTGCTTTCCTTTCACTGAGTATTTTTTAAATAATGTTAGGGGGGTTTATCCACTGTGTATAGGGGACTAAAAATGAAAATGTATTTTTTAAATAGCCATATTTTAGCAGTATCCAAAATCTGAATATTGGTATGTGTTTTACAATATTTTTTCAGCATCTAGGTTTGCTTTATAGCCGACGGCATATATCCAGTCATTTATGAGAAGAAATGCTTTTGTTCTTTTTAAATGTTTACGTTTCCTATGTGAAAACTTATACTTATCCTGTGATTTTTTTGGTTTTAAAATTGGTATTGAACCTCCTAGGATTCAGTTAGGTTTTAATATGTTCACATTTCCCACAACCTTATTTGTGGGTAGCAAGTGCAGAAGTCCTTTCCACAGCGTAAGGGAGAGTTTCTCCCATGAGGCTTCTGACAGCTGTACTAACCAGCAGAAAGGTAGTTGTTCTTGAAATTTTCTGCAGAGGAAATAGATATATATTAGTGTTTTGCACATATCTTTGCTTGGTATTGAGAACGCCAGAGGGATGAAGAAAAAATCTGAGAGAGGATATGTGTTGAATCCAGAGACAGGCACAGTATGCCCAAACAGGGCTTTACCTAACAACCAGCAGGACTTACACACATTGCCCCCTCTGCCCAAATTTAGAGAGAAAAAGAGATGAGCAGTAATTTCTTAGCTGAATTTTTTTTTGTTCACGGTGGATATCCATATTCATTTATAAGTGATAGAATAAAAAATTGAAAACTAATGGAATACTTTTATATTACTCCTTGCTGAACTTAGACGCTCTCTCACCGTATGTTGGCTTACCTGCTATGAACTACCTTAGGTCCCTTCATCCCATTAATATCCCCATTTTCCAACCTCGGCTCTTAGGAACTAAGATTACGCCACTCTCCTGACCCTTTTTCTTGCTTCAGTGAGAAGAGCTCAGAGAGTGAGTGAGTTACAGCAGATCTCCATTTCATTGCAACTGTTGCTAATTCGACATCTCTAAAAGTGATAGTATTATGCATAGAAAATGCAGATTCAGTTAGAATGCCTGCAGCTATGGGTCACGCAAGGTTATTATATTAATATTAATAAACATTGGAGAAATAGATAGAAAGTTCACAGCAGAATGTCAAAGAAAATCTATCTGAGAGTAATTCTAATCACTTTTTACTCACTGCTGTAGAACGTGTTTCTTTTTCTTGGAATTACAGGCTGCGTCAGTAATAGAATTCTGAATGTTACACAGAACTCCATAATGCTAGCTTTGTGTAATCTCTTTAGTGGATAGATGGAGAGATAGATGGAGGATAGACAGATAAACAAGTTATTGTTAGGTAAACTGAATGTCAAAGCCCTTAGGATAAGTATATTTTTATATACTCTTTAGCTTTTGAAAATTTGTTTGGGTTACAAATTTTCTCCTCATTATTTCATATATAACCCTAATATTATACATCAACCAGAAAAAAAGCACATTGGTCTCATTGTTCTCTTTGTTAAATAATACGAAACTTTGAATACATTCAGATTTACCTGTAGCTCAATTTTCCAAATAGTCATTAATTATAGATTTGACTGGAATTCACAGAGGATGTGTGTACCAGGTTTGGCTGTTAGTGGCAGACATGGTGGGGAGTGATATTCGCCGCTGTCCAAGGTCAAGAGCATCTTGTGTATATCTCACTGGGAGAGGGAGGTCTGTTTTCTGTAGGCATCCTCACACTAGCTGCTGTGCCCAGGCTTCAGTGAGATTGACCCTTGTTTTTATAACATATAAACTACCATTGGAGTCACGTTGAGTCTATGAAACAGGAAAAAAGCCTATACAATCTCAATGTAATGCAATGCATATGGTTTTTAGAAAAAAAAAAAAAAAAGCCTCAAATTAACTTATGTAATTTCTTGCTCTTTTGTAGCCTGATCTAATCTTCAGTCTCTAATCATGTCTATAATTATGCAATTTTAAACTGCAGGCTCCGGTAAGAATGGATTTTGAATAAACTAAATGTGGACAGAAAATGAGAAATAGTCTCTTAAGTAACCATGACATATACAGGCTACATACTTTTGATGCAGTTTTCTGAAGGTTTGGTTCTGAGTTTAAAGCTATACTTGGTGTGTGTGTGTGTGTGAAAAACTGACATTAATGTGAAAGCAGTAGATATTTTGTAAGGCTGGGCTTCCATTAGCGCTGTATTCTGATCTAAGTTTAAGGCATGTTTTTGTTGTTTTTTGGATTTGCCAGAATATAAGATGTTTTACGCTTGCGACTATGTATAATCTGTGCATAAGTGGCACAGGAGGCATGAGAAAAAGGTCAACTTGGTCAACAGGAAAAAAAATCCCTTCTCTATCTTCAATATACTCATTTGTCAAGAAAATATTCTTGGTTTGTGGCACTACATGCTGGCAACATTACAGCAACTTTAGATTTAATTAGCAAATGCCATTTTTCTCTACTATGTACATGAAGTTTTCATCTCAATTTTGTATTATTTTCAGTTCACATGTCACACATATAATCTTTCAATATGTCTTACAATTTTCTAAAATGCTTTTAATCTTAATTTTTTTATTCTACAAAAATTTGCTTCTGAATAGTCCTTTTAAATATTTTGGGATAGTCATTCTCAAAAAAGACCAATTTCGTCAGACAATAAGCATGCTCTAATTAGCATGGGAATTCTATGCACAAGAGCCTACCAACCAGCAGTTTCCATGAACGCTTAGGAGAAATAGTGGTTAGGAAAAGATAGCACCATAAAGGACAGTAATTATCAAACTCAAGGCAAGCAGCCTAAGAAATATTTATAATTAAATTTTTTGTGTTATTCCACCTTTGGTGAAAAAAGTATACTTAATGCCAGTAAGTACTTCTTAGTGCCCAGACCTCTCTGCCAGAAATATTTGCTTGATGAATATGTGTCATCTAAAATCAAACAATCATTTCACTCGTAAATATCACTATTCACATGTGGAAAATGTATAAACACCACCAATCATATGTTTCAGTGATAACTGATGAATAACTTTGATGTAAGGCTATTGTACTTAAACATGATCTTCTGGGCTGTAGCAGCATTCTGCCCAGTGCTAGAATTCAGGACAGAGGTTTACCCTTATGTGAGTAAACATATAATATTTATTAATAATATTAATGTTAATAATAATATTAATTATTATTATTAATAATATATATTATACAAGTATATAATAATATAGAATAATATTAATAAAATAATAAAAATTAATTATTACTCCAATTATTCCACGGGAATTGCCACATGGTGTTTTAGAGCTTTTATGGGAAATAATACTGAAGAGACTGAAGTGGTGCTAACTGGTACTAGTTAAGCTAGCAGACTAATTCAAGGTGTGTCTAATTATGTAATTGCTAAGCATTTAAAGAAATTCTCATCAGAAATAGATGACTAACAATGAAAGCTCAGCTTTCATTGCTTTGAGAAAGCATCTTTAGACATAAGGTTTTTATTCCATCCTGTGCATTAACAAGTAAATGTCAATACATTGCAACATTATTTCTTTTTTTACAAAATATATATTAAAGGTAAATTTGTACTGAAAAATGTCAGTGGCCTCATAATATACTGTTTGATAACATTTGAATGGAAAGAAACGAAGATCTTTAGATTTTTCCCAAGGAAAAATGCATTTGTTGATTTAATATAAATTTACAGGACATTCAATACTTTGACATCATACAAGGTACCCTAGTGATGACTTATTTCATCCCCAAACTTGAAATACAATAAGAGTCTTAAGGCATATACACAAGTAATTATAAAAATGAAATATTAGTTGTACTAAAAGAAGTCTTAAAGCAACTCAGAAATCTGTGAAGGCTTCAGATGGGCTGGTACTTTGGACTTTAAAAAGTGGTTGATTCAGGTGCAGTGGCTTACACTCATAGTCCTAGCACTAGGGGAGGCTGAAGTCAGAGGATGGCTTGAGCTCGGGAATTGGATGGTTGATTCAGGTGGCAGTGATTCACAGCTGTACTCCTCACACTCGGGGAGGCTGAAGTGAGAGGATGGCTTGAGCTCAGGAATTGGAGACCGACCTGAGCAAGTATGAGACCACGTTTTTACATAGGAAAATTAGCCAGACATTCAGGGGTGTGCCTGTAGATCCAAGTACTGGATCTACTGAGTAGGCTGAGGCTGGAGGATCGTATGAGCTCAAGAGTTTGAGTGTTCGATGAGTTATGATGAGGCCACAACACCCTAGCCTGAGCTGCAGAGTGAGAACCTATCTCAAAGAAAAACAAAAAGGTTGGCATTTACATTCAATGTATTGTGCAGAGGGTGAAGTTTTGATAATAATAATTTTATAAAAGGAAGGTGTAAGAAAAATTATGGAGGTAAAAAGAGCACAGGTTGTGTTTTATGTTACCAAACACCTTTCTTGGAGTGGTAAACTGTCAGAGAAAAAAATTAAAAAATAAACCTGCTATGTTTGTCCTTGAGTGTCAAATATAAGAGTTCTAATATTCCTGGAAGCCAGAGCAAGCCTCTCTTTTTAAGAGTACTACTTTGTTCTCTCTCTCTCTCTCTCTCTTTTTTTTTTTTTTTTATAATATCTCATCTCACTCTTTGTTTTTTAATGGACTTTGTTCCCTGAATTATCTCTTCTACCTCTGTAGTATAATTTGCATTTACCCCAGCTTTCTTTTTAATGCTTATGCTGACCTCATTACTGTACTTAAATTACACAAACACATACATAAAGTCACATCACCTTAACCTGCTTAATTTGTCTTCATTGTATTTGTCATCGGTTGAAATTAATGGTTTGTGTGTGTTTTTGAGGAGGACAATAAAATAATCAAAGGGATGTTTTGGAGAGCCAGATGGGTATTATTATTGTGTGTTACTAAGAATGAGATGGAGATGGTAGCCAGAGAGGTCAGCCAGGATGATACTGGAGTAGCCCAAACACTAAGTAATAATAGATAGAACCAAAACAATGATAAGGAAGAACTGATGAAAATTTATTAGAATATGATCAGGAGATTAGAAGCTCTATATTCCTTTTTTTTTCTTTTTCTTTCTTTCTTTTTTTTTTTTGTTTGTCTTAAGGAGAGAGTGGTTGTGAAGGAGCACAGATAATTCATATGTCAGTTACCTTGTGCAGAATTAGATTAGCAACCTTTTTATACCTCATTGAGTTAAATCTCTAATTTTCCATTTCAAGTAATTAACAAGGAAAAAACCACGTGGCACGGATTTCAGGGTCACCTGAGTTATACTGAAGGTAGATTCGAACACAGTCTCATTTTTTTTAAACATAATCTTAATGTGATTTTAGAGTTCATTCTATTATACTTCAGTGTTTCTCAAAGGAGAGAGTAGATTAAGTGCACAAAGAAAAAAATAATAGAGTGGAATTATGGAAGGACAGATGGAAACAGAGAACCTGAACTCCGGAGAGGGCAGAGATGAAAATGACGATTTTGTGACGATTTATGGATGGTCACCATGGCACAGCATAAATACTAGAGACAGTTCTAAAAGAGTGAGTGCACCAATGCTAACACCTCCTCTCAGTGGAAACTACTGCCCCGGGTCAGTCACTATTCTGGATACTTTAGGTGGATTCTCTTTCTGTATTCAGAAGATCACTGCAGCTCATCAGCAGGGTCATTTTAAGGATAGATGTTGACTATGGGTCAACATAGTCATATATTACAGAGGCCCAGGGTTTGGGCTCAGGATCAGCCCACACTGCAGTCCACACTGACAGGAGGCTCCACGTCTCACACTGCCTGAATTCTTGTGTTGAATCTGTGGTCTCTGAGATGGTTCGCTTTAATTTCTAAACCTCTGAATTAATAATTATTTTTCAGCATCATTTAAATTTTTTCCAATTCCTTTTGTAGCAATTTTTTTGAATTTGTCCAAATTTCTAGGTTACATGTGCTATTTTGTTACATGTATAAATTATGCAGTGGTCAAGCAGAGGCGTTAGGGTGTCCGTCGCCTGAATAGTGTATGTTATACTCATTACCTCCCCCTCGCCATCATTCCCCCCTCACCACCTCACCCTTCTGAATTCCCGTCATATATCATCCCATTCTCTATATCTGTGGGAACACATATTTTTATTTTATTTTTTTTTTTAATTAACTCATAGCTGTGCACATCGATATGATCATGGGGCATCATACACTAGTTTCATAAACCGTTTGACACATTTTCATCATACCGGTCTACATCTTGCAAGGATATATGTAAAACTTAGTAAATGTAGAATGTAAATGTCTTGGCACAACAACTACAAAAATGCCAGGAAGGCTATGTAGACTGGTGAACACATATTTTAAGCATTCACTTATGAGTGAGAAGATGTGGCATTTAACTTTTTGTGCTTGGCTTGTTTCACTTAAAACAATGACTTCTAGTCTCATCCATGTTGCTGCAAAGGCCGTGATTTCATTCTTTTTGTGGCTGAATAGTATTCCATTGAGTGTGTGTACACATGTAACATTGTCTTCATCCATTCATCTGTTGATGGACATTTACTTTGATGCCATATCTTTGATACTGTGAATAGTGCTGTGATATATAGTTTGATCCATGTATGAGTTTAGTTGTCTTTTAATAAAAATAACTTCTTTTCCTTTGGATAGAAACCCAGCAGTGGGATCGCTGAATTGAATCACAGTTCTATGTTTAGTTCTTTAAGGAAACTTCATACTGTTTTCCAGAGAGGCTTTCCCAAAAACAGAGCATGTAGAGTGTGTTTTCCCTTTTCTCCACATCCTCACCAACATTTGTTATTTATTTATTTTTTTTGTCTTGTTTAACAATTGGCATCTGACTCTGACTTGGGGAAGATGATATTTCATTGTAGTTTTGTTTTGCATTTCTTTGATGATTTCTAATGTTGAGCAGTTTTCATATTCGTGTGGTTGTCTCCTTTTGAAAAATGTCTATTCACGTCCTGTGCCTGCTCTTAAATGAGATGATTTTGGTTTGTTGTTGAGTTCTTAAAGTTTCTTGTATATTGTGGATATTAGTCTCCTTTCACATGAATAGTTTGTAAATAAGTTTTCCCAGCTTGCAGGTTGTCTGTTCACAGGTGACTATTTCTTTGCTGTGTGGAATCTTTTAAGTTTAAGTCCCATTTGTCTAGTTTGCATTATGCTGTCTGTGCTTTTCAGAACTTACTCATGTTTTTGCCTAGATCAGTGTCCAGAAGAGTTTTCCTTAGGCATTCTTCTGGTATTTTTATAGTTTGGAGTCTTATGTTTAAGACTTTAATCCCTCTTGAGTTGACTTTTATATATGGTGAGAAATTGAGGTCCATTTTCATTCCTCTACATGTGGCAATCCGATTTTTTCAGCACCATTTATTACAAGAGGTATTCTTTCTCCAATGTTTGTTCTTGCTGTCTCTGTCAAAGATCAGTTGGCCATAAATATGTAGCTTTACTTCTGGGTTCTCTATTCTGTTGCATTGATTTATGGTTCTTATTTTTTATACCACTACTATGCTGTTTTGATTATTGGGGCCTTATAATACAATTTGAAGCCAGGTAATGGATGGTTCCAGATTTGTTCCTTATGCTTAGAATTGCTTTGGTTCTTTGGGCTCTTTTTTTGGTTCCATATGAATCAGTATCATATTATAATATAGCTGAGAAAGTAATTAAGAAGGAAATCCTATTTAAAATAGCTACAAAAATTGCCAGGCGCAGTGGCTCACGCCTGTAATCCCAGCACTGTGGGAGGCTGAGGAGGGAGAATTGCTTGAGCTCAGGAGTTCGAGACTCGCCTGAGCAACAGTGAAACCCCGACTCATGAAAAAAAATGGAAAAACCCAGCCGGGCGCGGTGGTGAGCGCCTGTAATCCCAGTGGCTTCCGGGGCATAGGGTGGGACCCTGTCTCAACAAAAAAAAAAAAAAAAAAAAAAAGAAGAAGAAATAAAAAATAAAGCAACGAAATAAAATAAAAAAGCCAAAAAATAAAAATAAAAATAAAATAGCTACAAAAATATAGCTACAAACAAATTTAACTAAGGTGCAATAGTTCTAAAAGGAAATATGCAAAACACTAATGAGAGAAACTTTAGGTGACACAGACAAATGGAAAAGCAACCTATGCTCATGGATTGGATAGGTTAATATCATTAAAATAATCGTGCTGCCCAAAGCATTATGAATTGAGGTTCAGTGTAGTCCTTAAAAATATACTAATATCATTTTAAATCAACCATTATTTTTAATTTTTAAAAGTACATAATGCTTCTCTGTTTTTTAAAATAATAGCCCTTCTTTCTCTAGTGGATTTTGTTCCCCAACTACTTTCATTTCTGTGGTGTAATTTCTATTTATTTCATCTTTCTTTTTTATGCTTACACTGAGCACACTACTTAAATCATACACACACATATACACACAAACTCAAATGACCTTAACTTGCTTAATTTTTCTTCATATTATTTATCATTAGTTGAAATTAGTTTGTGTGTGTATTTATTTTATTTTTATGTAATTACAAACTTATTTTATTATAATATTTCATTTTATCCTTTTTCTTCTCCCTAAAATGTGAGACTCATGAGAAAGTAAACCTTAGTTGGTGTTGTTCAACATTGCATTTCTGGCAACTAGATTAGTAACTGGGAGTGAGTAAGGATGCTATAAGTAATATTTATTGAATTAATGAAAGACTGATGAAAGCTTTATTTCTCTCTTGTTCACTCGATCAATATTTCAGATAAGAGCACTTAGGAGTTTTCTCAGGGGTAAAATGCTTAGAGCTAGCCTCCCTGCATGTCTGGTAGGGGAGGAGAAAGGAGCCTGGCTATTTGGAATAGCCTTGTCCTCCCCAGATCTTTTTTGAAGATCATTCCCACTTGTTGCAACTAAGTGTTTCCTGAATTCTTTCAAGAAAAGTGGCCTGCCTTCTTTTCACGTGCTGGGTCATATATTTCAATCTCCATTTTCCTCCACTCTGCATTACCTGTCATCATTCTCCTACCTCTGCTCCATCTTCAAAATATCCGTAAGACCTCCCACTGCCATATCTGGAAACTGTCCTCATGTTCTGATGATGTCTTGTGAGGAGGAAGTAGAGACACATGTACTCAATCTGACTTATGCCTTGACATTTCTGTAAAAATTTTGAAGTATATTATAATACTTCTTACATTTTAGAGCACAGTGGCCAATATAAAACCGAGAAGGTAACCTTGGAGAGTAATTCCAATGATACAGAGGAGGTGGCGAGCAAAACAGACAGTAAAATCATAGAAAGAAAAAGATGAGAAGAGTGTGCCCCTCGGGCAGTGATGACGGGGTCAAAAGTTACACCAGGATCTAAGACGAAGAGGGCTGATAAAACCTGGGTAACTCGATGAGAAGAACATTGGTTTCCTAAACTGAAGCCAGAAGTAGGGGTGCACATGATGAAAAGAGGTCTAAGTGGATAGATTACTTTCATAGTGAAGGAAAGGAAATAAATGTATAAAAAATAGAAACAAAAAAGATATTTCTGAGATTTGGTCTCTTAGAACTATGACAAAATAGAAGAGGCAGAATGTATATTTAGCAGAATTTTACATTTTAAATGAAACATATCGTATGTTAAGCATCTCAGCATTTTTCTTATCAATTTTCTTAAATACCAAAATATTTCCAAGAGTCTACTTGATATCATTTTTTTTAGCAATTCAATATTTGCTTTTCCTATTAGTTTAAACATAATCCATAAATAACGGAAGCAAAATTTAGGAGTTTACTGAGTTTCTTGTTAGAAAATAACCCATCTATCTGTAGATATTTTAAACCAAACACTTATTTCCAACCTTCCATGAAGCAGAAAATTAAGAGTTTATACCTGAGAATGAGTACTAATATGTATTATAGACCTTATGAGTAAAAAATTAAATCATATTTAGATATATTTGTTTTACTTTTTGTCATCTCTCTTATATACAAAAGTAAAAGATGACATTTTCTATTACTAAAAAATCTAGATTGAAGCTTGATCTAATAATTTTGTGTAAAATAAAGGTTTCATTGAATTCAATAGCTAATACACAATTTGCCTTCCAGAACTGGTATTGTCAGTTGATTGCCTCTTTCAATATAAATTACTTGCAGTGAGATGGGTAGTCCCTAAAAAGATCACAGTATGTACATTTTAAATCATTGAATATAGAGATGATTTTCTACAATAGCCAAATAATGAATTCGTTAATTTTAATTATTTTACAGAGCTGAGTAATTTATTCTAAATAACCTCTAAAGTGGTTAATCTAACTTGTTTATATTTCAGAGTGTGAGAAAATTAAAGATATCTACATTCAAATTATTTAAATTATTTTTGTTACAAAAATACTTTATCTTATAGGATAAAAAAATTAATTCTGAATTGTTAGTCAACTCAAATTCTGAGTTCAATTTTGCTGTTAAATTTTATTAGACACTAAAAAAATAAATTGTCTTCAATTCATTATTTATGATGCCATTTCTTTATGGCAGATTTATCGGGAGCTTTTTCCCTAGCACAGCCATACAAATTTCAAATCTGTAATAGTGTTCTGAAGCTGTAACAACGAGACAATTTGTTATCTGTTGAGTGAAATGGAAGTACTGCAGAAAAACGGAGACTAATAATTTTATGGTGGGCATAGAAATCAGATTCTTAGGTTTTAAAAATATTGTTAAATTATAAAGTAATAAATGGATACATTTTTACTTACAGTTTTTTAAAGGAATTATATTGATTTAAAAAGTAATCCTTTCTCTAACACACACAACACACTCAAAATGTACATATACATACATGACCTATCTCTGTCTACCCACCAACACTTAAAGGCAATAACATTTATTAGGTCGATATGTATTTTTTATTGCTTCAACATGAATTTACATGGTAGAAAGTGAGGAGGCACAGGTAACTCCTAGATTGTTTTGCCCATATTTTTGAAGTGCCTCTTAAGAATCCATATTGAAAGTGCAGTGACGTATTTGGATATACACTTCTGGCTTTCAAGGTAGAGGTGCGAGCCAGTAGTATAAATATTTATGCCGTCAGCATTGGGATGATTTCAAACCTAGGATGGATGCATGACAAGTCTCCAGTGAGTTCCAACATTACCAGATCAAGCTACAAAGTGGAACCTACCAAAGAAGACCTAGAGGGAAGGGCCGCTGGGAAATAGGGCAGGTAGATGCTGGTGGGGTGAAGTGTTTTAAAAAGAAGGAATTATTTAACTGTTCTATGAAGTTGTTAAGATGTTGACTATAGCACTGATCAGAAATTAGGATTTGATTTGGCAACTGAACTGTAGCCAGCAGTCTTGGAAAAGTTATTAACTTCCTTGAGCCTTATTGTTCTCGTTATAGTATGGAAGTAATAACATTCTATATTGTTAACACAATATGTTGTATGTTGTTGACATCCTATGTACTTCATATGGGATAATTTATGTAATGAAAACATTTAGAACAGTCCCTGCCACAAAGCACTCACTAAATGTTAATAAAATATGTAAAAATGTAGGGATTGTGACAATAGATATCCCTTATCCATGGAAGAAATCATTATGAACAAGAAATAGTATTCTGGAATTTACCAACTTTGTATTCTGTTATCAACTTGGACTTGGACATTAAGTCTGAGGGCAGAGGCAGGTGTATCAACTCCTGAAAATCCTGAAATATGATATACTGAAGAGAATATAAGCAAAGTGTAAGGAGAGTCTTTTTCCCACCTTCATGAGGTGTCTCTGCAATATCAACAATTGATTCTTATTCAGTAACATTGAGCCTACATAGATTTTAATCCTCGAAGACTATGATTTGAGTCAAAAATACGATGTTAATTACATTACCCAAGACTGAAAATCCATTCCCTATTATCTTAGAATACATATTGTATCCATCCACATCACATTACCCAAAAGAGCCCCTCAGAGGTACTAAAATTAAATTAAATGACACTAAGATTATCCAATGAATAGGAAGTCTCCAATAATAAAAGGCCAATATTGTAGATTGTGTCTCATTAAAATATAATATCCTCAAATTCAGTCCAGGAAGAAAATAAAGTTCAACAATTGAATTAAAATCTTAAAACATTTAAATCTAAGAAATAAAAGTTTGAAATTATGTATTCTTATCATTATGAGTTTAAGTTCAAAGAAATTAAAATTTAGAATTCTTTATCTTAATTTTTTATCCTTTAGTTTTCAGTCGAAGTTTTATGGTGCCTGAGCCAAATCATCCTTGACAGGTATCGACAATGTTCCTTTCATGCTTTTGGAAATAATTATAATAATTATTAAATTTATTATTATTAAATTATCATTCAATACCAAGTCGTCAGTGAAGGAAGTACATCCATGCCCACAACAAGCAAATTAAATTGAATGGTAGTTTAATGTGGTAAACTTTGAAAATTTGGAGTTTTTGAGGCAAGTTGCTGGAAAAATTGACCAAAGAAGCAAAGGACAGAGGGAACATCTTGAAATTCTCTACATAGGATGTATGAGGGGGGGAAAAAAAAAAAAAAGAAAGAAAGAAAGAAAAAAGAAAGAAAGAAAAATCACCACTCTAGAAGGATTCAGGGGGAACTGTTTTACTGGGCTAGGTTTACCTCATGGCAAAAATGGTAAACAGGAAAAAATTTGAGAATTGACTACAAATAGAGAAAAACCTGTAGAGGACGCCAAAGCCAGACGACCTTTGAGCAAGATGATTTGCAGCTGGGGGATGGACCCTCAGGTGATTTGTCCGCAGGTGCTCCTTGGGAGAAAGAGCCCGAGCCCAGGGCGATCTTCAGGCGGGCAGTCATTGTCTAACACTCCCCTCACCTGTCTTGTGTTGCCTCAATAAAAGGCTACTGCAGAGGTTGATCGGGGCTATCCTGAAAGCAAGGTTAGCCGGCCTCCTGCAACCTTGTACTTCTAATCCGTGTCATGCCTGGTTCCTTTCTGCCGCGATGGAGTCCAGGGCCATAGGGGCCACTAGGGGCTGCGACAAAAGCCACAGGCTAATAATTTGGCAAATAATGAAATATGGAATATTAAATCACTTCCTTGGATATACATGCAAATAAAATGTGAAAAAAAAAAAAAAAACAGAATTCAGAGGCCAGTGATAATGGGTTACTGGAAAAACAGACTGGGGAACTAAATGGGATTAGACATGACGAGTTTTGGAGGAAGGTAAGTAACTTCGTAAGTCAGAAGCTTCATCGACATTGGACAGAATGTACATGTGTTTCATTTTCCTGAAACAGTCCTAATTATATACTTATTATCTGTTCTTTTTAGCACTTCCTTACATTTTCCATTCAAAAATATTATTGATAGTTTTATAGAAATATGTCAAAACTGGTGCGGTGCATTACATTTTAGCTCTGCCATGGTCTCTTCTATTAGTATGTTCAACACAACTACATGTGCTGAGACCAGAGTGCTTACCTTAGCACATGATTAAATCTGAAAGACGACCAGCATTAACCTGTCTCTCTTTCTCCAATACTTTCTAGATGCAATTTATCTAACATGTCCCTTCAAGGATAGCATTGAAAGGTGTTTACTGATAAAATGAATTGCCCTTGAACATAAGCAGCTAAGCGGAGTCAACTCTGATCTCAGGTGGTGGTGAGAGAAGTGTTAGACACCGCTGTTTGTCAGTCACCCAGTGCTGTGACCAGTAATGCCACCTGTGCCATGCTGGAGGGATGGAGAGGACTGAGAGTAGGGTTGGAAATCCTGGTGGTGGTGGATATGAAATGGAGGCTGAACAGGCTTCCAGCGAGAGCATACTGATTTCAGTCAGGACATAAAACTCAGAAAACAACAATCCGAAAAAGTATCAACAGCATTAATTTAGAAGTTAGTAGTTACCCATGTTTAAAGACTATGCCCTGAAATGACAATCAAATATGTGCAGCTGCAGAAAGTGTGGTGTATTTCACTCTGTAAAACATGACTTTTCATTTAGATCAAATGACTCCTTCCAAATCAATTTACCCATTTTAAATTCTAAATACTCTTCTGCATGTAGGCAAGTGAGGCAATGATTGCAAATCTGTTGGCTCTCCGCAGAATAACTTCACAGTTAAATTATTACAGCTCTGTACAGCATGGCCATAAAGTCTGTGTGCAATTTAAAATAGTGGGCAATTAAACATTGTACATGAACTTGATGGACACACTGTATTGTAGTGTCATAACCTCTCAATGGACAAGTTGCATTGATTCGGATAAGGATCTGGGTTTTGTAGATTAACATGAAGGTACGTATGAGGTATCCCCTAGTAGAGGATAACTAGGAGGGCACCGAGTTTGCTTTTGTAAGATTAAAAAGTCCAGGACATAGTTGTGTCCTTCACTAAGGAAGTGTGCTTGTGCCTAACCAAATTAGAAATGATAGCAAAGCTATTTGAAATTCATTTTGTTGAAAATGAATGTCGAAATTGTTTACCCTAAAGTCCCTTGCTATAAAACCATACTCTGAGTAAAACTATCTTATTTGGTTTTTTTCTTTCTTCCCATTTCAATAACCTCTTTACATGGAAGTGTAACTATCATGTAACAAAATGTATAGTGTTATGAAAATAGAGACCACAGACAGATTTGAATATAAGATTTTCTTTTACCTCTAATTTATATGTAAGAAGAAAAAACAAAACTGGAAAGCAAACATAGGAGTTGCTCAATTTACAAGTCTTCTTTGTAACCTGAACTTAAACATGATCTTTGATAGGTGTATGTCCTATGTAGATGTAGGTTAATAGCTTGAACAGAGGGTCACAGTTTGTTTGGGAATTCTCTTTGTGGTCAAGAATCTGTTTTGGTTAAGAACAGACTTTTACTTTTTATTGTCAGAAGTTTATGTGGGTGTTAGAAACATAAAGCCCTGGGTTTACATACCCTGGAAACAAGGCATGGATGTTTCTGGAGGGGGAGGTGGGAGGGAGTTCTCATCAGGGTTCACGACCATTATTGCATAGTTCCATTTTATCTACACTACTAAAATATTTTGTTGGACCCAAGCCAAGAATATATCTCTAAAGAATAGATAATTTATTAATATGAGATATAATTTCATATTATAATAAATATGCCATTTGTACTTATTATATTTTGATATTGAATGTCATATTACTATTTTAGAACTTAGTGCCATAAAATATCAGCTTCTTCAGTGTTAAAAATTATAAGGATCGTGCTTGTGCAATACAGGTACAAATTAGATCAACATCATGAGTCCATGAAATTGGTGGAGTTACAATTGTCTTCTTGTCAGAGCTGTGTGACTGGACCCTGAAAACTGACTTCTACAGTAACGTGGTATCATTGCTCTTCCTCCACTTCCTGATGGCTTGTCTGTCAAAACTCGGCTCACAAGAAAACACCAACATAATTCTAACTTAAGGAATTCGGGATAACATGAGTAGAATAAATTTATGCTTTTGTCAAAGAAAATAAATGTATAAACAATAAGATTCACAGATTGTGCATAAGCAACGTAGTGAGTTTCAATGGCACCCAGAGAAAGCCTTCTTACTGTCCTACATCTATGGAACACATAGCACATTTTGTACCAGAAAATCAATATATTCAATACTTCATCTTAATTATTTTCATGCTCACATATTCAGGGAACTAGTCCAAAACAAAGTTAGGCAGCAGATTTCAAATAATTATGTTATAGTTATTGAGTGATCAGCTAGTGTGAGACATAAAAGATCATAACCAAATTAGACACAGGCTGGAAAACACATGGTAATACATTTGGGGAAAATTAATGTAAAGGAAATAGCTCAGCTGGGGGTTGAAGCTGGAAGATATAGATGAGGCAATGAAAACAGTAGATAGCTAATTTGATACAAACGTGATGCATGGTGACAATAAAGACAGCACAGTCTGGGAATACCAAAGACAGGCACTTGGCACCAACATGTAAACGTGACAGCTCCTTCCCACAGCATCTGGGTGTGGGACTGAAGGAAATGTCAGTCAACATTCAGAGGCAGGTATGTGGTACATGTAGAATCCACAGAGCTAGAGCAGTAGGGTATTAGGGCTTGCTCTGGCAGTGAGCAAAATACTGATGGGCTTTAGTTAGATGGCAGGCACTGACTGTGCTCTCTCACTTTTGAACATCTTGATATTTCCCTCCACCAACTTTTCACCTATTCATGTTAAAAATTGAGCAAATCCTCGCTTACAACCTCTGAACTATTATAAGACCCAGATTTTCATATCCTCTGAATGTGTAGGAGATGCTCTAACACCTTCTAAGTATTTAATATTGTTCAATAAATTAAATTTTTCTTGATATTCCATTTTTCCTTTTTTGGCTTGGGTTTCTACTTAGGGGAATTTGTGGTGAGGACCTAATTAAACAGTAACAAAAGCTGAAGGAATACTAACAATAATATTGTATTTAAGTACTAAGCTTATGAATGCCTGATTTAAAGAATTTTGATATTATTAGATGATTTCTTCTAAAATATAACTAATATATTCTTCTATAAAAGCAACGTATATTTATTTTAGAAGTAGAAAATGCAAGAAAACAGAAAAAAATAATAAAAAATTATCAAAAAATTTCTCAGAGAACATAATGTTTTAATAAGTATATTCATATACAAAGTATAATTTGAATCACTTGGTATAATGCATTGTAACCAGCCTATTATTTGATATTTTAATTTTATAATACAGTTTGGAAAATGCTGTTTGAATGCATAAATTTAAATGGCTTTTGGGAATTCCATTAAAAATTATGCCATGATATATTTATTTAATCCCTAAATAATAAGATTTATTTCTAATGTCTAGTTATAGGAATTACATTGTAGAAAATATTATTTCACATCTGGATGGGCTCTTATCTCTGATTATTTCTATAGGAAAATGCCCTGGAAATTGAGTTATTTGGCAAAAGACACTTATTTCTTAAGCTTTTGTAGAACTTATCTAATTGTTTCTAGAAAATCAACATCAATTTCCATTCCACTGACTTTAAAACATTTCCTGATTCTTTGCCACAGATGTCATGAAAAAGAGCTCAATTCTATCAGTGGAAAATTGCACCACATTGAATGTTCTTTTCCTTTTTCTTAAATTGAAATATGCCAAATCATGTTTATAGTCCTTGATCTTTCACAAAGTGAATGTAGCTGTGTAACCACCATCCAGAGCAAAGAGGAACATGACTAGCCTCCCTGTTCTCCCCGTGTCACCTGTCAGTCACTTCTCCCACTGACTTGTCCCATTAGCTGCAGTTGCTGTTGAGCCTTATGTCATATAAAATCAAATAAAACATTTGTATTCTCTTTTGTGTTTTGTTTCCTTCATTCAACATTATGCATATGAGATTCATCCAAGAAACAAGTGTGTTCATTTGTGGTACTCCAGATAATTGCATTGCATAAAAATAATGCAATTTATTTATCCATTCCACTGTCAATGAACACATATGTTGTTTCTATATTTTGTATATAAAGAATAGTAATACTATGAATATTCTTATATTTGCCATTTGGTGAGCATATGTATACATTTCTGCTAGTGTGTATCAGAATAAAATTGCTGGATAACAGGACTATATGAGAAGATAAATTAGGCAATGCCTAACAGTTTCTCCAAGACCTATATATGCAGCATACGAGGATACTACTTGATCCTCATCTTTATCAACACTTAGTATTATCTGCTGCTCTCATTATAGTAAAGATGACAGCTTCTTTGCACAGAATCTGGGTGTGGGACTGAAGGAAACCTCAGTCAACATTCAGAGGCAGGTATGTGGTATGTGTAGAATCCACAGGTAGAGCAATCGGGTATTAGGGCTTGCTCTGGCAGTGAGCAAAGTGCCTGTCCTCATGGGCTTTAGTTAGATGGCAGGCACTGACTGCGCTCTCTCGCTTTTGAACACCTTGATATTCCCCTCCACCAACTTTTCACCTATTCATGGTAAAAATTGATCAAATCCTCGCTTACAACCTCTAAACTATTATAACATTCAGATCTTCATACCTTCTAACGGAGGTTATTCTGGAGGATATTATAGAGGAGAAACTATTTCTTTTCCTCATTCATCACAAGGTTCATGACTGGGGCACCTGCAACAAAAGACAGATTTATAAAATAAAAGCATACAAATTTATTTAATATGTTTTATATGACAGAGGCACCTCTAGAAATAGACCTCCAAAATGATAAAACGTGTGTAGTTATGCAAGTTTTAGTAAAGAAGTGGATAGTTGTGGGGATGTATAATTGGGCAAAAGAGGTATGACCTAATGGTAACACATGTCATAACGAAAGTTTTGAGCTATACAAAAATCAAGAAACTTAAAATGTGCCCAGATGGAACCAAATGAAGCCCTCCAAGCAACACTGATCAGCTGAGCAAGTTGAAACTTGCGCGGATGAGTCAGAAAGGACGGTGTCCACTGTGTTTATTGGAAGTGAAATAATGGACCATACCACAGCCTGTCTAAAACTTTTGTAATGACCCCTGGGTAATGAACTGGGAGGAATTTAGCAAGACCTGTTCATTTATATTCAAGAATAAAGACATTTGTTTTCCCTAGGGAAAGTTCCTCTGGAATGAAGATTTCGTGACCTGCTCAGGGGAGGACAATGGCTAGTGAGAGTGACCTTTCTGCTTCCACTGGTTCCTCACTTCCGTGTTTGGGGGTAGTGGGCCCTGAACCTCATCAGCATGTAGCCATTTCACATTGTAATTTTAATGTTTTAAGTTGAACATCTTTTCAATATATATACATTGGTTATTCAGGTGTTCTTTTGAATGAACAATCTATTCACATGTCTTGCCCATTTCTCTATTGAATTGCCTGCCTTTCTAAATTGATTTATACACATTTTTGTGTGCCATGAATATGAGTCCTCTCTTAGATATAATCATTACAAATATTGTGTCCCACTTCATTACTTGCTTTTGTTATCTTCTGGGTGTCATTCAATGAATAAGAAGAGCCTGACCTTTAGGAAAGTCCAACATATCACTGTTTTATCCTGTCTTCTTAATTAGCACAGTTGTGTCCTTCTTAAGAAATATTTACTTCTTGTACTTGAAAATATCTTCATATTCTTTTCTTTTTCTTTTTTTTTTTTTTTAATTTAAGACAGAGTCTCACTATGTCACCCTTGGGAGAATGCTGTGGCATCACCACTCACAGCAACCTCAAACTCCAGAGCCTAAAGATTCTTTTGCCTCAGCCTCTCAAGTAGCTGGGACTACAGGCACCCACCACAATGCCCAGCCATTTTTGTTGCAGTTGTCATTGTTGTTCAGCTGGCCTGGACTGGGTTTGAACCCATCACCCTCAGTGTATGTGGCTGGCACCATAACCGCTGTGCGACGGGCACCAAGCCTACCTTCATATTCTTTATTGTTATACTCCATACATTAGATTTTATCCAGTGGCATTTATATTTGTGTGTTGTGTGGGGTAGGTTAAACATTTTTTGATGCATTGTCATATTATTGTGGAAAAAAACTATCATGATGCTTGTTAAAAACATTAAGAAAAGTCCAGGCACAATGGCTCACACCTGTAATCCTAGCACTCTGGGAAACCAAGGCGAATAGATTGCATGAGTTTAGGAGTCCAATAACAGCCTATGGAAGAGAGAGACTCCTGTCTCTACTAAAAATAGAAAAACTAGCCAGGTATCATGCAAGTAGGTAGGTAGTCCTAGCTACTTGTGAGGCTGAGTCAGGAGGATAGCTTGAGCCCAAGAGTTTGAGGTTGCTGTGAGCTATAACACAATAGCGCCTTACCCAGAGTGACAGAGTGAGACTCTATCTAAAAACAAACAAACAAACAGAAACATTAAGGAAGACTCTATTTAAGAGGAAGGCTACGGTAATAAATGTAGGGACCACTGGAATGAGGTCTGTTGGTGAGGGAGACAGATGAGACTCAACTTGAACTGTAACATGTACAAGTAGGGATTTATCACCAAGGATTGATTATGAGGTCAGTTGTTGGGAATTTCAAATTTAGCATGTACTCTTGCTAGACCAACTCAGCAGACTTCTTCTTTAAGGAAGCCAGGGTAACAATATATAAAGTGGTCAGATAACAAGAATGAAGGAATTTTGCTAAACTGGTAAGTTTCTTGTTCAAACTGGATCATATAAAGATAGGGAAGATTAAGGTTGGTCCTCATCAAGCAGAACACCTGGAAGAGTCTGAGTGTTCCTTTTAGTCAAAGAAAAGTCTTTTTCAATATACTATAGTGATTAAAATTCATACAGCAAAATTTCTAGAGTATTCCTGCCTTTCCCCACTGTAATTCAGCCTCACTTGCTAAATAAAAAAATGAAACAAGAAACTCAAGTGATTGTATGCACGGAATCTGTTTCTGTTTAATCTCTTCCATTAACATTGTCAAAAAACAAAATTTTAACACATTGTATTTTAAGATCTAATTGGTTTCACTGTGCTCCATGAAACAGGTAGCATTCTACCTAAAGAATTAGACAGGTGCTCTTTGGGGCATAAGTGGGGTTTTGAAAGGTAGACTGTGCAGGAAAAAGGAAACAACACAAAGCAAAAAAGGCATTAGTGGGTGTCAGCAGTCACTGGCATCAGTGACCATCATTTTAAGGGCTGAAACAGAGACTTAGCTCATCACATAGGCTACAAGAGGCCCGTTTGGGATTTGACTTTCATTTGTCTTCTGATTTCAGGTAAACAAAATGGTATGATTTGGTGACATCGATGTTAACACAAATTACGCCATTTTAGTTTGGTCTGGTCTGTGAAGGCCTAGTGCAGGAGCTCCGCCCAAAACATACACCCCTAATAAATTATATTTATTTATTTATTTTTTTCAGGATAACAAAGAGAGATTTTACTTAGGAAGAACAAAGAGAAAAAACAAAGTTTAGAGCACTTCCAAAGAGAGTTGGAAGTGGATTCCTCTCAGGAAAGAGAGAGCGTGAGAGGGACCCATAAATTTAGTTTAAAATCTACTCTTCTCTCTTTGCGTTACTGTGCTACGCTTTCCTCCATAGCACATCTTTAACATTAATTTTAATGCCAGTTGGGAGTGTAAACGGTCAAGTTATATTCCTTTTCTTCAGGATGGCCTTTGTAATTGTTGCTTCTCTGCATTTCCTTCTGTGTTTTAGAAATCAGCTTTTTAATTTAAGCTTTCATTGTTTATGTTGAAAACCCAGCCATCACTTACTGTCGGTACCACTTTCCCACCCCAAGATCTTCAGTTCGACTGTGGATTTCAACAGTTTTACAATGACAAACCTAATTTTTTTAAATTTGTATTTATATGACTGGTAGAATAGCAACATTTTATAACTTTTATGATCATTGTATATCTTTCATGTGAATTATTGGGACATTTACTCTCTTATATATAGGAGTATTTGATGGTAATTAAAATTTTTTGTAAATATTACAATATGTTGCCAATTTTTCCTTTGCATTTTAATTGTCTACGAAAAAATATTTATTTTTCAAAGTAATTTATGATTTCTATAAAACTTCTCAAATATATAGGACAGTATAAGAGCAAGAACAAAAGAATTCCACAATCCCACCACTGTAGGTAGTTATTATTAACTTGAGGTGATCATTATTTCAAGTATATTTTGTATGTAAAAACTGGAAAAATAAAGTATGCAAATAGCTCTTAGGGATGACTTGTGTTACCCATTTAGTATCTACTGTAGAAGAAAACCAAGGACTCCACAAACACGATGAAGCATCCGTGAGTGCTTTCAATTTTCGTATTGCTTTCACAAAAGTCACTCCATACTACATATGAAATTCAGCATTATATATGTGGAAATATATAGGGAACTTACTGTTCTCATGAAAATAGAGAAGATGAACTGAGACATGAATCACGTGGGGGTATCCATCATGTAGCATGGCAGTGCTGCTTTGGGGTCAAAATCAAGTCATGCTCATACATTCCCCATATTCTTAGAATGATATATTTAGGTCATTTCAAAAGTTTTGTTTGTTTTTATGAGTCTACTTTAAACTGTAATATCTCAGTGAATATTTATTCAATTTAATCGAAATAAGCACCATTTGAATCAGTGCACTTTTGCCAACGTAACACAAGTCAATTAATTCCCTCGGCATAAAAATTGGGTGCTTAGGATTCAATGACGTCAAAGAAGGCCTTTTTTGCTAGGTCCTGATTGGCAAAGGTTCTACCGGTGAGAAAGTTATCGAAGTGCTTGAAAAGATGGTAGTCGGTTGGCGAGAGATCTGGGGAGTATGATGGGTGGGGCAGAACTTCGATGCTCAATTCCTTTAATTTTCGGATGGTGATTTGTGAGATGTGGGGCCAGGCGTTGTTGTGGAGCAGGATCGGACCTCTTCTGTTGACCAGTGCTGGCTGCTGCTGACGCAATTTTCGGTACATTTGTCAATTTTCTCACAATAGGACTCTGCTTTGATGGTCTGGCCTGGTTGCAGAAAGTTATAGTGAATCACACCAGCCACTGACCACCATAAAGTAACCATGATCTTTTTTTGGTGGGGTTTCGCCTTTGGGAAGTGCCTGGGTGGCTCATCAGTGTCCAACCACTGTCCTGAATGTTTCCTATTGTCGTAGAGAATCCACTTTTCGTCACACGTGATGATCAGATCCAAAAAAGGATTGTTTTGGTTGCGCAAAAGCAATGAAGAACAAACCTCGAAACGTGACAATTTCTGCCGATCGTTTAAATCGTGGGGCACCCACTTTTCGAGCTTTTTGACCTTTCCAATACGTTTTAAACCATCAAAAACTGCATGGGAGCTGACA
>CAUYPK010077554.1:0-11926 GCA_963574355.1 Loris lydekkerianus | reverse complement strand
TTCTTCTGCTTGCTCCATTCTGTTACTGAGGGATTCTACTGTGTTTCTAAGATCTTTGAGGGATGCAACTTCTTGTCTCAATGTGTCAAAATCTTTGGTTATTTGCTCTTTGAATCCATTTAATTCTTGAGATGACTTTTGGAATTCTAATTCAATCTTGTTTGCTATCTAGATCCTGAATTCAATTTCTGCCATCTTAGCTATTTGTTTGTGCATGGGGTCTTGTGCTGTTTCTGCCCCATTGATCCTTGGGGGAGTTGATCTACTCTCATTATTCATATTGCCAGAGTTTTTCTGTTGATTTCGCCTCATAATTGTTTTTCAGTGTTTCCTCTCGCTGTCTGCAGAGTTGGGCGGGTTTCTTTCCAAGATTAGACCCCAGCAGGATCACTATTGTTGCTGTATCTTTGAACGGAGTGACCCTGTGTAGTTCTTCTGTGGCTTCTTTAGCTAGGGTGTTCTGGTTGTGGAAGCAGCTCTGGTGTGTGACACACCTGGATCCAGCAACAGGGCTGGGGGTGGTGTGCATGGTTCAGGGAGTGCCTGGCACCCAGTGACTTTGGCACAGAGAGCCCAAGGCTCCAGCAGTTTCTGGCCAGGAGAAGGGCTCTGTGCAGAGGGAGTGAGGGCTCCAGAGGGCACACAGGTACCAGAGTCCCTGGCCAGATGAACAGTCTAGTGTGGAGGCTGGGAGGATACAGGAGGGAGCACACAGGGTTGTGTTGCTTTCACAGTTCCTAGTCAGGGAATGTGGGGGCCCGGTGGGTGTGGGTCACCGGTCGGGGTCACTGCACAGCTTATGGAGGTCTGGGCAGTGCCAAGCCCAGGAGTTTGAGGTTGCTAAGAGCTGTGACGTTACGGCACTCTACCCAGGGCAACAGCCCAAGGCTCCAGTGTGCCAAAACCATCTCATTCTGCCCCTAAGGATAGGGCTGTAAGGCATCTCACTCCCTGCCTGTAGACTGCTCAGTCACTAGGCTACTTTGTCCCGCCGATCCTTGCTCTGGGATCCTGAGGGCGAAGCTTGCCAGAGCAGTTCTTTCACAATGGCTTACTTCGCCCAGCTCAGTGGCTCTTTCTGGGGCCCCAGAAAATGCCCAACATTCTCCACACTCCTGCTCAAGCTCTCCCCAAGGCAGCTCAACTGAGTGCCAAGTCCAAGAACACCAAAACAGTTTACAGGTAAGGCCTTTCTGGTTTGCAGTCTCATTGCTGCTTGTACTCACGGTTGCCTGCGTGATTAGGTTGATTGAACACACGCAGCCACTTGCCAGTTTTCCACTGTTTCTGTCCTCCTCCTGGGGTCCAGAAGTTCCTTGCTGGCTCCATGTATTCTCAAAGGATGATCATATGCCAATCCAAAGAATCAGAGATGCCTGGAGTCTTGTCTCCCCAGACTCTACATGCCCAGTTACAGGAAAGCTGATACTCGGCCACCATCTTTAATCCTAGTGAGTGACTTTTTGTTTTGTTGATCTTCTTAATGATTCTTTTGATTTCAATTTTATTTAGTTCTACTCTTAATTTGGTTACTTCTTTTCTGCTGGATTTTGGGTTGGATTGTCCTTCCTTTTCTAGTTGCTTGAGGTTACCCATTAGGTTGTTGACTTCCTCTTTTTCTGTTTTCTTTATGAAGGCTTATAATGCTATAATTTTCCCTCTTAGGACTGACTTGAAGTATCCCACAGACTTTTATAGTTTGTGTCTTCATTATTATTTTCTTCCAAAAACTTGATGATTTCCTTCTTGTAAGGCAGCTATGCTCACCATTATACCATCAATGCACTTGCCTTCTTAATCTCATCTTTGACCTAGGTATCATTCTGCCTTAGATTATTTATTTTACATGAGTTTGTTTGAATACGAAGTTTTCTGTTGCTGTTGAGTTCAACTTTCATTCTGTGATGATACAAGAAGATAAAAGAGAAACATTCTATTCTATTAAATATTTTGAAATCAGCCTTGTATCCTAAAATATGATCAATATTGGATGATTCATGGGCTGATGAGAATAATGTGTATTCATTTTTATTATGATGAAATGTTCTGTGGATGTCTATTCTAGTGTCAGATTTAAGTCTATTATTATCATTATTTAGTTTCTTCTTAGAGAATCTATAGAAAACTGACAAAGGGGTATTTAAATCTCCAACTATTATAGTGCAGGAAGATACCATATTATTTCTATCTGTTAGGGTTTTCTTTATAAATTGAGGAGTATTTAGGTAGGGTGCATAAATGTTAATTATTGAAATCTCTTCATATAGAGTATTTCCCTTGACAAATATGTAGTGTGCATCCTTACCTTTCCTTATCTTTCTTGCTTTAAATTCTATTGTGTCTGCAAATGAAATTGCAACCCTTGCTTTTTTCTTATTTGTATTTGCCTATATCATAGATGACCATCCCTTCACACTAAGACTTTTTTTATCCTTTGAGTTAAGATGACTTTGTTGTTTACAACAGATACCTGGCCTGAGTTTTTGTATTCATTTAGCCAACCTGTGCCTCTTTAGAGGGTAATTTAAGCCATTCAGATTAGTTGAGATAATTGATAGGTATGGTAGTCTTTTGGCTGTCATGTTGTTCAAAAGTCTGGTGAATATTTTTAATTCTTTAATTATTGTGGAAGTTAGGTTTTGTTTGATAAATTCTGAGTGAGTTAGTTTTGATGATAGACCATTGTGATGGTCATTATGGAAAACAGGTCTGAGTATTTCCTGAAGAACTTGTTTAGTTATGGCAAATTCCCTGAACATGTGTATGTCAGTAAAGTATTTGATTTCTCCATCACAAATGAAACTCAGTTTAACTGGATCCTAAACAGAAAGATCTTTTGTTTTAGGAGATTAAAGGTGGATGACAATTTTTTCTTTTTTGAAGTGTTTTGACTGTAAGAACTACAGTCATTTTAACATTTCTCATTTTGTAGGTGATTCTTTTCTTATGTCTGGGTGCTTGCAGAATTTTATCCTTCATATTAACTTTGGCTAAATTAATTACAATGTGTATAGGAGATGCTTTATTTGGATTGACTCTTCCTGAGGTTATGAAACTGTCTACTATCTGAATATCTATATCTTTTGCAATGCTTGGGAAAATCGACACCATAATGCATTGGAGTGGAGCTTCTGTGTCTTTAGGAACATCCTCTTCTCCTTCAGGAATTCCTATAAGGTGTATGTTTCATCTTCTGGAGTGATCGTACAACTCTCTAAGGGTATGATTTGTTTTTGCTTTCCATTTTTCTGGGGTTTTTTTTGTTTTTGTTTTTGTTTTTGTTTTTGAATGCTTGGGAACATTCAAAACACTTGTCTTCAATTTAAGAAATCCTTTCTTCTGCCTGATCAACTCCATTACTGAGGGATACTACTGTCTTTCAAAGCTTTTCAAATAAATTTTTCATTTTCTTTAGCTCTGCTATCTCTTTTCTCATTATGTCCATATTCCTAGTGATTTTGTCCTTGAATTGTTTAATTTATTGAGAAAACTTTTGAACAACTCTTTCTATTTATATTTTCATATTTTCCTCCATTCTATTCATTTTATTTGCCATCCATACTCTGAATTCTATTTCCTACATTTCAGCAATTTGTCTATGAATGACATCTTTGATTTTATTGCCTTTGTCATTCCTTGGGAGAGTTGATCTACTCTGATTATTCATGTTTCATGTTGTCAGAATTCTTCTGCTGGTTCTGCCCCATGATTATTTTCTACAGTTTGGCTAGTAAAATTGGTAAGGTGAGATTGGATAAAGGACTCAAGTAAATGGAGTTAACCAGCCCTTTACCAATGAGCTGGGGCTGGTGATTGTATTTTTTCCCTTAAAGATTTAACAAAAGTCCCCTTCAGAGATGCTCCCAGAGACTTTGAGGACCTACTTGGTGTAATAGTACTAGTGGGCTCTGTCTTGTAGTCAGACAGCCTCTATCCAATCCTAATGGGTTGTGGTGTTAGACTGAAATCTCAGCTGGGGAGAGATACAAGCAACTTTGGCACATCGCCCCCCACCAGAAAAAGCTGGAGGACAAGAATCCATCCCTCCCACACAAAGAAACTTCCACTCAACCTTGGAGGGTTCCTAGGAGGACAGCCAAGGTCAAGAGTTCTACTCCACTTGTCCGAGGCATACAATCACTGCAGAAAAGGGAGAGTTCAAAGGGTCTTCAGTGGCCCAATATTAGGGATCCAGAAGTAGTTTCATCCAGAAAACTCAAGGGGCTGAAGCCTGGCTCCCTCCAGTAAGCAACAACAGGAAAATGCACCACCAAAGTCTTTCCAAGGGTGTGAGCACTTCCACACACCATCTCAGCACAGTACATCTCTCTCTCTCTCTGTCACGTGTTCCTCTCTCCCTGCATCCCCCAACTTCCACTCAAGTCACTGTTTCTGCATTGCTGTACAGTGGACCACACAATGCCCAGGCTCTCAAGGAATTGCCAAACACTCTGGGCTCTGCAGGGGGCAGGCCTTCAGACATCCAGGTGAGGGGGGAAGTGTAGATGGGCAGTTCAAAATTTCTGGGAAAATATTTGTTCAATATTATACCAAGCAGGATCATGTGTAGGCTCACACAGGGGACCTACATGGAGAAGTACTCCTGGTGTACAATGGCTCTTTCCCATGGGGTAATATAAGAGGTCTTTTGTTCCCTGCTTGCTTGCAGAGAGCACACAGCAAACCTTTCTTGGGAGAGGGGTCTCTCATCCTCTTAATGATGGTCTTTGCATCTGTAATTTGTTTTCCTGGACTTTCAGCTTACCTTAGCAGAGATGAAGTACACTTGTCTACTTACTTTCTTAGCTCAGCTCCACACCTTCAGCTTCTTTGAGTCCATTCTGGACATTACCAAACCCTCTGGACAGGAGCCTCTGTTGAAAGCTGCCTCTATCTTACTTTTCTCCCCTTGTATATGGATTTTGAACATTATTTTTGTAAAACTTCAGTCAAACAATATTTAAACATATTTCAACATTTTCCAGAAATATATCAGGCATTCAGATATATTCCATTACATCACTATTATAAAAATTATAATGAAATTTTGGTGCAAAAATATTTTTCTGGATTGAGGTGGAACTTACAGGATGGTGGAAGTAAAAGCTTCAAACATCTTTCCCAGGAAAACAATTATAAATGGTGAAAATGACACAGAAAAAAAAAAAAAAAAAACTATTGTTGATTGTGGTAACAGTTGCACAACTCTGTGAATGCACTAAAAACTATTGAATTATATACATTAATTTGTAAATGGTGTGGTATTTGAATTATATCTGTGGGCGGGACACAAATATAAGAGGACCCTTATCTAAAAAAAGCAATTAATATAACCTTCTGTATGCCCAAAAATAAAAAAAAAATTACCAAAAACAATTTGTACGTGAATGATCATGGTGTCATTATTCATAATAGCCAAAAGTAGAACATCCCAACTGATAAATAGATAAATGAAATAGTATAGTGTATCTATATAATGAAATATTATTCAGCCATAAAAGGGAATGATGCTCTGTTACATGTTGTAAAACAGATGATCCTCAGAAACATTATGTTTAGTGAAAGAAGACAGACACAAAAGACCACATATTCTGATTCCATTGATATGGAATGTCTCATAAAGGCAAACTTATACAAACAGCAAGTAGATTAATAATTTCCTTCAGATTAGTCCAGAGACATGAATTAAAAATAAATAACAGGGTATGTTATTTGGAATGTAAAAATATTTTATAATGGGATTCTGCTGAGGGTTTTGTAACTCTGTAACTCTGCTAAAAATCATTAATAGGTTTCCAAAATTGGCCATACATAAAGAGGATGGAAAATTATAACTAAACGTGCCTTTTTTTTTTTTTTTTACAAAATATTAATGACAACATTTTACAAATAAGTTGCCAACATGTAGTGACTATCTCATAAATAAAAGCACATTTCGCTACAATTTCCCATTTCCAGTATGCATGTGACTTTTGGGACACCATGTACTAACCAAACTTTATAAAGAATACACCAATAGGCCACCGTTCAGCAGCTTTTATAAAAATGGTGCCTGGTGAACAGCAAAGGTTTTGATGAATACATGAAGGAGCTAGGGGTGGGCAAGCTCCACAAAAAATGGGTTCAATGGCCAAACCATATTGTATTATCACTTGTGACAGGAAAAACCTCACCATAAAAACTGAGAGAACTTTGAAAACAAAACAGTTTTCTAGTGACTTGGGAAAGAAGTTTGAAGAAACTACAGTTGATGGCAGAAAAACTAAGACTGTCTGCAACTATACAGATGATGCATTGGTTTAACATCAAGAATGGGATAGGGAAAATAGGCACAATAACAAGAAAATTGAGAGATGGGAAATTTGTGGTGGAATGCATCATGTACAATGTCACTTGTACTCGGATCTATGGAAAAGTAGAATAAAAATTCCATCATCACTCTGGGTAGAAATTAGTTATGAGGATGAACAAGCTCAGTTCAATGAGCAAGTCTCCATTCTGCCTTTTTGTTTCATTACTATATTCAAGTATCTTTATCATAAAAAATTTACGTGCAACTATTCAATTTGGAACCTATTTTAATTAGGCTTCTCCCTTTGGTTAGTAAATAAATATGTTTGTGTTAAAAAGCATATACACAGATATTTTTACAACTTAATAGTAGAGATTAATAACCAATCTAAAAATTGGCAAAAGTTCTGGGTAGATATTCACAAAGATATACACATGGATAATAAGAACATGAAAAGATATTTGTTATTAGGTAAATGCAAATCATAGCCACCAAGACGTATTACTACTTCATACACAGTATGATAGTTACTATCCGAAGACTGACAATAACAAATACTGGTATATATGCACTGAAACAATATTTGCTGGGGTGGGTCTATGGAGAAATGGGTTCTGAGAGTTTATTCTGAGACATGAACAAAAGGAAACAGAGTCCAGGTTTTGTGTGGGCAACTGTAGCCTTTATTCACTTGGGTGTGAGTGGGCTGAGTTCAAGAATGAAGTCAGGAAAAAAAAAAGAAAGAAAGAAAGAAAGAAAGAAAGAAAGAAAGAAAGAAAGAAAGAAAGAAAGAAAGAAAGAAAGAAAGAAAGAAAGAAAAGTCAGGGCAGCACCTGTGGCTCAAAGGGATAGGGCACCAGTCCTATCCATATACTGGAAGTGGTGGGTTCAAACCCAGTCCTGGCCAAAAACCACACACACACACACACACACACACACACACACACACACACACACAAAAAAAAAAAAAAAAAAAAAAAGAAAAGAAAGAAAAGAAAGAAAGAGAAAGAAAGAAAGAAAGAAAGAATGTGGGTTAAAGTAGGGTGAGAATATAAGAGGTCCAGGGCGTGGGGGTTGGTTGCGCTCATTCCTTTCTGGGCAGGACTTGTGCACTCGTGTCCTTTCTGGGTGGGACTTGTGCACTCGTTTCTGTGTCCCTGCACTTGGTTCTAAGGTTCTATTTGAGGTGGGTCCCTGCGCTAGGCCCTGTCAGGCTGGTCTTTTTAATCCATTATAAGGAGGTACAGCAACTGGTGTGGTCCCTCTTTGGCTGCTTTCTGTACTTTCAGAGTCTGCATGGGCTACCTATAAAGGAAAAAAAAGGGGAAAGGGGAAAGGGGAAAGGGGGGGTGTTTCCAGGAATACTCTTGGGTCTTCAGTCTGAACTGCTTGATATCCGTGCAGAGGAAGGATATGAGTGGTTGTTATTTGGGTGACTGACTGATAAATAAATTGGGAGATGAGGAGGAAGACTACTGGTCCAAACTGAGAATGAAAAAGGTCATAATTTGGCTCAATGCGCATACCACAGTGGTTATAGTGCTGGCCACATACACCAAGGCTATTGGGTTCAAACCCAGGCAGGGCCAGCAAAATAACAATGACAACTGCAACAACAACAACAAAAACAGCCGGGTGTTGTGGCAGGTGCCTGTAATCCAAGCTACTTGGGAGGCTAGGGCAAGAGAATCACTTGAGCCCAAGAGTTTGAGGTTGCTGTGAGCTGTGACACCATGGCAGTCTACTGATGGTGACATAGTGAGACTCTGTCTCAAAACAAAAAGATCATAATTAGTGGCCTTGAAATAGGAAGTAACCAAAGAGGCCAGGAATCAAATAAGGACCAAGGATTAGATGATGCAAAATTTATTTCTCTCTGTTTGATTCATTCTCAGAGTTTGTTTGTTTGTTTGTTTGTTTTTTACTTTGCCTATGATTATTTCTGAATGGTTGACAAAGAAACATTATTCTCCCAGAAAAATGCATGTGCCTCCTTTTTCTGCTGTAAGTAAATGTAAGGCTCAGTAATTTTGGAGGACTACTGTAGCTAAAGAATTAATTTGGGATTGTAGGGTGACTGAAGAGTTGTCTGTCTTTTCCATATATGTGTTGAGTTCTAGGGAGAGTTCAAGGTGCACAGTTTTCAGCACCCCAGAAAAGTGGCTTTGTCTCATATGTGTTCCTTGAAGTACGAGAACTTGGGATGGGAAAATTCCATTCTCAGTTATAAGCAAGATTCGGGGGTTAATTCCTCCCTGCTTGCTGAAAAGGCCTTGAGAAATGAATCCCTGAGGTCCCCATTGTAGCTGGAGATTTAGCACCTGCCTTGAGCTGAATGGTTGCACTTCATTCCCTAACTTAAAATTACACAAAAGTTTCATTTAACCTGTTAGGGAGGTGGGTGAACAGAAACAGACAGCCTGGTGTCCTTGTACTTTATCTTTAAGTTATATGCTCTAGACTTAGAAATGACATGTATGTACTTTGCAACATTTATGCTGAGGAGAACTTTTTTTATGGCAGTCTCAATGCTTTTGTTCTTTATTCTTACTTATTCTTATCTGATGAGTTTGGATATATAATACAGTGAACAAAGATGTACAATCGCTGTAGGCCTGAGTGAGCCTCAGTCTTCCCATAATAAATCATTCCATCTGCACTGATATCTCTTTGTCATTAATTGGGCTGGTGGACAGCAACATCTGGTGCAGTGAGCAGGGTATGGCTGGACTGAACCTGGTCAACTGTCCACTGGATTTCTGGTCATCAAACTTAAGGTAAATAAACTGGGAACAGGTGGAACCGGGTGGATGTGACTGGGCTGAAGGTATCCAGGACTCCTGGCAAAAGGATTAAGGGAACAAAAAGGAAAACTTAAAAGAACAAAAAGAAAAACTTAAGAAAACAAAAAGCAAATGTAAAGGAATAAAAAATAAATAATAAAAGTAACATATTGGGAAACTCAGTATCTAATGAGAATGAATATATGCAGTTATTATGGTCTCTATTGGACTCCATGGGAGTGTCAGTTAAAACTCAGTCTTTTTGATGTCTTTTTGCCATAATTAAGAACTGTTGTTATTAGTTTTTTCCTGACTCTAAAACTCAGTTAAATTTATCTGTTTAGAAAGATATTATGCAGAATATGAAAAAGTTTCACCAACAAGGAAATATTATTGATAAAGATGTTTGGAATGTATATAATTTAATTACTATGGCTTTGCAAACTTTTTTCAATGATGCAAAAAGATGAGGATGTTGTCCTCCTCATGTTTCTGATGAATCTGAACCTGATATTAGTGTTTATAGTTACTGATGTAGTTAAAGACGCAGTTGTTAATAATGATTTTTTTTTTTTTCAGATGAACACGATAGAGAGAAAGTGGCTGTTTCTTAGTCTTTGCAAGAAAAGATGACTAACTTGAAGGGTTTCTTGCAGGAATGTAATGAACTTATTGATATTATTAAACAGAAACGTCCTAGCCCTCCTCTTCCTCCACCTGACTTGTTTCAAGTGCTGGCTAAGCACTGTTACTGGTATAAAGCTGACAAAAAGAACCAACTAAATTTAAAAGTGTAAAAAAACATAAGAAAACTGCTCAGACAAACGCACCAGACACAGGAATTTATAAGCAGAGATATTAGGAGTGCTTATCACTTGATAACTGTGACTTTAAAAATTTTACAATCTAGTTTTGATGCAGAACATGATGTTGTTCCACCATCAACAGGGAAAACAAATATAAAACAGGAAACTGTAAGTGAAATTCCTCTCAAAAGTCACTCAGAAAAAAGATAAAACAGAGGATAGTGACGCTGATAAAACTCTTACTAGAGTATCAGAAGATAAAAAATCAAAACTTTAAAAACTTTTAACTAATCATTGTAAAGTTATTGATAACTGTTATCCAACCCTTTTGTCTTTTGCTTCATTGCCTCCTCCAACTATTTCAGTTTTGTAACAGCTTCCTCTTATTTTTCCAGATACCAGAGTAAGAACAGTTTCTAACAAAACAGACCTTTGCCAGCGTTAAAATTCAAAATAATGTTACATTAGACCATTAAATTAAGATATATAAAGAAGTCGAATTTAGCATTTTTCAAGCTAATTTGTAAATGGTTGCTCACAATGGCACAGCCATTTTTACTAAAACAAGGTGTAATTAAGAAAATATCCAGTAGATAGCATATGTTACTTATATTTTTCAACATAAAACAATGTTTAAGACAATAAGTAGGAAGAAATCTTTTTTTTTTTTTATTAAATCATAGCTGCGTACATTGATATGATCTTGGGGCATTATACACTAGCTTCACAGACCATTTGACACATTTTCATCACAATAGTTAACATAGCCTTCTGGGCATTTTCCCAGTTATCATTCCAATACATTTAAATTCCACATTTACTAAGTTTCACATATGCCCTTGTAAGATGCCCCGCAGGTGTAATTCCACCAGTACTCCTCCCTCCACCCACCTACTCCCTCCCTCCTCTCCCTTTCCCCCTTTCCCCTATTCTTAGGTTGTAACTGGGTTATGGCTTTCATGTGAAAGCCCTAAATTAGTTTCATAGTAGGTCTGAGTAGATTGGGTAAGTTTTCTTCCATTCTTGAGATTCTTTACTAAGAAGAATATGTTCCAGCTCCATCCATGTAAACATGAAAGAGGTAAAGTCGCCATCTTTCTTTAAGGCTGCATAATATTCCATGGTGTACATATACCACTATTTATTAATCCATTCGTGGATCGATGGGCACTTGGGCTTTTTCCATGACTTAGCAATTATGAATAGGGCTGCGATAAACATTCTGATACAAATATCTTTGCTATGATGTGATTTTTGGTCTTCTGGGTATATGCCCAGCAGAGGAATTACTGGATTGAATGGCAGATCTATTTTTAGATCTCTAAGTGTTCTGCATATATCTTTCCAAAAGGAATGTATTAATTTGCATTCCCACCAGCAGTACAGAAGTGTTCCCTTTTCTCCACATCCAAATCAACATCTCTGGTCTTAAGATTTTGTGATATAGGCTAATCTCACTAGAGTTAGATGATATCTCAAAGTAGTTTTGATTTGCAATTCTCTGATGATTAAAGATGATGAGCATTTTTTCATATGTCTGAAGGCCGTGCGCCTGTCTTCTTTAGAGAAGTTTCTCTTCAAATTCCTTGCCCAGCCTGTGATGGGATCCCTTGTTTTTTTCTTGCTAATGCGTTTGAGTTCTCTGTGGATTCTGGTTATTAAACCTTTGTCAGAGATATAACCTGCAAATATCTTCTACCATTCTGAGGGCTGTTTGCTTGATTTCCTTACTGTGTTCTTGGCTGTGCAGAAGCTTTTTAGTTTGATAAAGTCCTGGTAATGTATTTTTGAAGCTGCTTCAATTGCCTGGGAGATTTTCCTCATAAAATACTCACCTAAACCAATTTCTTCAAGGGTTTTCCCTGCACTCTCCTCTAGTATTTTTATAGTTTCACGTCTTAAGGTTAAATCTTTAATCCAATGAGAGTCTATCTTAGTTAATGGTGAAAGGTACGGGTCCAATTTCAGTCTTCTGCAGGTTGCCAGCCAGTTCACCCAGCACCATTTGTTAAATAGGGAATCTTTTCCCCACTGAATGTTTTTAA
>CAUYPK010077553.1:0-16977 GCA_963574355.1 Loris lydekkerianus | reverse complement strand
TCAGAGAGCCACACCACGCAGTGACCTGCCAAAACAGACAAACACTCACACAAAAGCATATAATTTTAACAATAATATATTAAACACATAATATAACATGCTCAGTCAGGTGTTTTTTGTTACCTTGTTCACCACCCCTGTGCAGCTGGAGTAACTGTAGTTGCAGATCTCAGTTTCCTTCTTAAAGTGGCAAACCTTTAGCTCCCCGGGGGCTTTGAGGCTAAAGATGGCCACGAAGCTGCTTGAGAATCATCTTTCTGCGATGCACAGATCTTCAGTATCAGTGCATTCATAGATCTGTTCCAGCTTATACACAGAGGAAAGGGAGAAAAATTTATAACCTGACATACTACCAACAGCTAGGGACCAGTATACTGCGAGAAGACCGGGACTAGCTGCTCTTGGTGCCCTTTTTACTGCTGCATTTTCTTGCTTGAAGTTGGTAAAGAGCAGCTGGCTAGCGCCAGCCTCCTCGCTCTAGCTTGCCAGGTACATGACTGGGCAGGTGGTGGGCACGGAGGCTGGCAGGGGGTACAAGTGCACCAGGGCAAGTCACGCTGTGCTTAGGGTCAGTGCTGCCTGGCTTGGCTGCCTCGGTTGCCACTGCGCTGTCCTGGGATCAACTGCCCTGCACTAGAATGTTTATTGCAGCTCAATTCACAATCGTCAAGATGTGGAAGCAAGTTAAGTACCCATCAACCCGTGAATGGATTAATGAACTGTGGTATATGTATACCATGGAATACTATTCAGCTACAAAAAAGATCCAGACTATAACTTTTGAATTAACCTGAATGGAGTTGAAGAACATTCTCCCCAGTAAAGTATCACAAGAATGGAAAAGCAAGTAGTATCCAGTGCACTCAATACTAATGATACCAATATATAAACAACTACACTCCCACACAAGAGAAAAACACAATTAAATTCAAGTGAGGGGAGAAGGAATGGAGAAGAGGGAGAGGAATTGGTGTGCTCTCACCTAATGGGCACAATGTAAGGACATGCAGCACGCCCCTGGGTGAAGGTCTCAACTACAAACAACTACAACTTGGACTCAACAAATGCAAACAATATAACCTAATCATTTGTACCCTCATATTAATCTGAGATTTAAAAAAAAAAAAACTTTGTCTCCTCATTAGTATATTGGTTAGTACAAAAATAAATAAATATATATATATTTTAAACTCTTGTACATATGTTAATTTGAAAAACATTAAATGAAGTTAAAATGCATAGAAGCCTACACAAGAAACTGCTTACGTATCTCTGAAGAGTGAAATGGCAGGGTAAGGGTTTTCATATATTTACCACATTATGTCCCTGTACAGTATAAAATTTTTTATAATAAGCATGTATTACCTTTGTAATTATAATAAAAAAATAATAAAATCAATGTGCTGTCTCTATTTTCTGCCTTCTAGGAATTTCATCTCCAGGCTGTGGATATAGCCAAGGAAGTTCTATCACCAGGCTGAAGCCCTGTCCCTTAGGCTTGTCTCCTTGAAGTTTGAATGACAGTAGGGCAATGGCTCTGTGGGTTCTATGCAGTGGTTTTTCTTCTCAATCAAGAGCCCATCTCTGTTTTTTGGCACACTCCTATCTTCATGCCATCTGCAAAGGGCAGGAAGCGCTGGTTTGCCAGCTGAGTTAGCCACTGTCCTGCATTTTATTTTTCTTTTGTGAAGTTAGCTTCTCCAAACCTCACCCTATACCCGCCAATCATTTCCATATTTCTATACACCCACCCCCCAGTTCTGGTATAGGCATTTCCTGGAGCATAACATCATAGCTGTAATTATTTAAGGTTGCATTTGGATTGAGACAGAGAACTGGTGGGCACTGCTTCAGGCATTGCTTAATTGTGCAGGCATTGTTTAATTGCGTCAGAAAATCACAAAACAAAATTTCAAACTACCCTTATCTAAACAAAATGAGGGGCAGGATGAGCAAACCAGTTAAAACCAAGATGGCAGAGAAATTGACCTCTTCTTTATCTTCCAGCTTCATTATACTTTCATTACTATAAAATTACCATAAAAGTTTCTAAAAAAAACCTCCCACTCCCATTATGTACCTGATACCACTATGAGGTTTCTTCTCCCTAATGGTTGGGAATAGGAACTATTTTTAACCTTGTGTGAGCTCCAAGAATTGGTCCACCCATTTCTTTCAAGTATTCTTCCTTCAGCCTCTAGTAGCTTCCTCACATGCATACAATCATCAATACTCAGGAGGAGCCTTAAAGGAAATCCTGGCTAGGCATGGTGGCTCACTCCTATAATCCTAGCACTTTAGGAGGCCCACGCTGGAGGATTGCCTGAAGTCAGGAGTTCGAGACCAGCCTGAGCAAGAGTGAGACCCTGTCTCTACTAAAAATAGAAAAATTATCTGGGTGTGGTGGCACATGCCTGTAGTCCCAGCTACTCAGGAGGCTGAGGCAGGAGGATTGCTTGAGCCCAAGAGTTTGAGGTTCCTGTGAGCTAGACTGAGGCCATGGCACTCTAGCCTGGGTAACAGAGTGAAATTCTGTGTCAAAGGGGGGGGGGGGGAATAAGAGGAAATCCTCTGGAGTTCTCTCTCTGCACCTCCTTCCTCTCTGGTACACTGCCTTGTGAATTCTAGCCACCCTGGCCTCACTGCACAACCAGCTTTGTCTCCTCAGCCCAGAAAATCAGCCAGCACTACCTAGGGCCCTTCTAAGCACCACAGCCTGGAAACTCTCCAGATAGTAAGCTGGTGCACTAGAAGGACTCATTGTATATCCCTCCTCCCTTTCAGGGATCAGTGCCTGCACTGCCTGGTGTCCAATGCCTGAAACAATTATTTCATACATTTTGTCTGTTTTAGGCAGAAGATTAAATCCAGTGCCCCATACTCCATCTTAGCAAGAAGTGGAAGTCCTTTATTCCAATAGCCTCCTAAAATTTCCCCAGGCATTCTCCCTCATTGTTCAAGTATGGTACACACTGGAGTGGTCTGGGAACACTGAAATAGTAACTGTAAAAGAGAATATAAAAATCGTAATATCTGTGATTAATGCTTTGTGCATTCCATATTTCCTTCCAGTCTTCTTTCTACCTTTTGATTTTGCATGGTTTTTACATTAGTCATCTTTTTAAGCTTTGACACTAATTGTTACTCCCTCATTCTTAACATTTTGTACACTGTTAGCTTCCAGGAGGTATTTCTCTCCTAGTTTTATTACAACCCTTCCAAACCCTAAGAGCAGTCTCCTTCACAAATTCCTCTTCTTCCATATACCCATAAATTCTGACTTCTTTCTCGCTTCTCTTTTCACTTAATACCTACATTCTTCCTTAGCGATTGCATCTTTTACCTGTGATTTCAGTGATCTGCTTGTGACTCACAATTTTATGTTTCCAAATTTCTCTCCCCAGTGCTCCAAACTTATATAGCAAATTGCTTCATGTACTTTTCTATGCGACGATCTCACGTTGTACCCCAAATGGAATTCATTAGCTTCCCTAAGAACCTAAACTGCATCATGTTTACATCTTAGTAAATGGTAGTAACACCCACCTTTTATCCCCAGTTAGAAACATAGAAGACATGTTCAACTGTCCCTTTTCCTTCTTAACCCCCACGCTTGATGAGGAAACCTAAATTTAATGATTTTATCTCCTAAACATCCCTTTTCTTCAAACCCATACCCTAGTTTCACACACATTCCTGTTGTTTACCTCTGTTTTCTCTCACTTGAACTATTGCAACAGCCTCTTATTTGGTTTCTTGTAAGTGCTAAATGCATTGTGGTTTTTGCAAAACAACAATTAGATCATGTCACTTTCTTGTTTAAATAGCTCTGATGGTTCCCCATCCCTTCCAGGATAAAAGCCAAAACCTCTAGCTTAGTATGCACAAACCCTGCACCGTTTGCCTCCAGACTCCCTTTTCAGCCTTACTCCCTGCTCCACCGGGTGTATCGTTCCTCAAACACGGTGTCTCCTCTGCATTTGTACATGCTCTTCTTTCTGCCTGGAAAGTCCTTCCCCATCTCCTCTTGTTTAACAAATGCCTTCTCATATTTCGATACACAGCTTAATTGTCTAATCCTTCTCTGGAACCCTTCAAGAAGTACATGCCTTGGTTCCTCTGTGCTCTGGCAGTTCCTTCTCCTAACGGCTTCTACGCTTGCCGCAGCAGCCTGTAGTTAGACATTCACATCTATGTCTCCTCCTAGACTTTGGACACTTCAAAATCAGTGGCCATCTTACTCATCTATGTACTTCTCTCTCTAACCAGGGCTTGGTGTAGTAGGTGCTCAATAAGTGTTTGTATTCTACGTGGTTTCCTGCCCTGAGGTCCATGGATAGGCTTTAGATGGCCTCTTGAGCTCTGATATTGCAGGTGAAAGTACAGGTTTTGAGGGCATTTTCCTGCAAAGATTCACTCTGGTCACCAGATTCTCAGAGAGGCACTAAATTCATAGTTAACTACCCCCACTGTAGGGAAAAACTGTAGCCAACAAGTTGCTTTTGAAAACTGGAAGCTCAGCTAGAGCCTCCACTTCACGATGGGAATGAGATGATTTGCTGCCGCTGCCAACGTGATCAGTCATCAGTCCTGTGCCAAAGAGGGCCGGGGTGGGGCGTGCAGCAGCTCTGCATGCAGATGGGAACATACAAAAGGATGAACTCTTAAAGCCCAGGACCCTTCTCTCCCCACCACCATTCCTGGCTTACCCTTTCATGCTCATGAGCACACATACCAAATGAATGCACACTCAGAACTCGAACACACAGACACCTTTGCATGCACACGTATATGCACACACAAACATGCAGCCAGGCAGGCATATATACCGTCATCTCCATGTATACAGATGGATGTGCGCAAACCAGCCACATACAAATGCACATTCTGGCTCACACACAGCCTCACTCCTGCATGCTTCATAGGAACCCACACACATCCATGCATGTGAAACTTACACGACCTCCCTCCTGCAGAGAGCAAGTGCTGCCCCTGGCATCAGGCCCGAGGAGACAGCCGAGTGGAGCCATCTGTCAGGCCGCGGTTCCTGAGCTCCGCCCATCCTGCCTGAGCTCAGGCGGTCGGCATGCTGGGCATGCAGCCTCACTATTCTCTCTGGCTGAATCATGCTGAGTGAGCTGGCCCTGCTAGGGTTTATCAAATCGGAACAGAATTTTGGCAAAACAGATGACTTGTGAGCTTGGCATTTATGAACTCAGGAGGTGGAGACTGGTGGGGGTTGGGGGAGAAAAGAAGGAGGGGGAGAGGGAGAAAAATTGCCTCTGAATATACTGAGAGATGCAGGAGAACTGATTTAAAGAGTGTGGCAGAGTGACTTAAGTGCCAGGTGTAAAGTCAAAAAAGTCTGATTCAAATTCCAGCTCTGCCACTTAATGTGACTTTGAACATGCTAATTTACCTCATTGAGCCTCAATTTCTTGTATAAAATTGATCTAATTAAATCACTTAACTCATATGATTGATAACAGAGTTCTATGAGAATTAGCACAGTACTCTGGCACATAGTAAAGACTTAGTAGACAGGAGCTGTTATAATCAAAGCACATGCAAGGTCAGAGAGAACATACAGGATAGCTGTCACAGCCTGATCAGCCTTTATAAAACACCAACCCATCCCCATTGGGAAGCCTTGGTACCCTAACATGGTTCCCAGTCTTAATCTGAAAACCATCTGCCCCAGTCCATCTTGTAGTCCATCAGCCACCTATCTGGATTCTTGACTACTGTTCCTCACACTTTCCCTTTGAATTTGAGGCCAGCATTGCCCCTCTGTACCAGCTTCACCTCTGCACAGCCCTTCAGGCTGTTTCTGCCTCTGGCTGCTCAGCCCATGCAGCTCCTACCCCCCACATTATCTGATTTGGAATAATAATAAAAATAGTAGCAATACATGGAAAGTATCAAGTCCTATTAACATAGAAACTTACAAAGCAAATCTAATTTAATTCTTTACAACAACCTTATAAAGTAGATACTATTATTATTCCCATTTACAATGGAAGAAAATGAGGTACCAAAAGATTAAATAATTCACCCAACATAAGACAGACTATTATCTCAGGTACTGCTAGCAGACAGTGGCAATTAAATCATGTTACAAGCTAAGGCACATCCTGATTTCAGAGATTTTAAAATACGCAAGTAGGAGGTAAGGAAAATATGTTACAGAATCAATGACATGCAGTAATTGTGTTGGAGCCAGGAGTTGACCTTGGGAAGTCTGTTTGACTCCAGGGCCTGCACCACACTATCCTGCTTTCAAAATCACATTCATTGAGCACTGTGTGGAACAGGTTTTGTGCTAAGTTCTTAATAGGCAATACCTCATTAGGATCTCATTAACATCCTATGAGATAGATGTTCTTTACTTTGTTCTATTAGGCTGACAGATGTTATATTATCTGTCCAGGGTAACATCTTAACTCATGAAACCAGGAATCAAAATTCCTTCAAGGCTTCCCTCAGATTGGTCCTGGGACTGAGCTGTAACTGCTGTCCTGGTGATTTCCAATCCCAGATTTTATTTTTACTATGCATGGGGCATGGTCCTGGGCTGGAGGGCGGGCTGGAGAAATGGGATGGCTTGTGCTGTTCTGTCTCTGAGCATGAGAGGGTGAATTCCCTGCAGTCGTCTCTTGCACTAGGCCTCACTTGCTCCATCAGTAACATGGGGAGAATAATCCTACTCCTAGTGCCTGTCAAAATTAGCATACTCTTTTTTGAGATCATATAGGGAAAAAATCTGCATAAAGGATTAGCACACTATTAGATTGTTTATAGATCTAGCTCCCAACCAAAGTTCCTGCAAATTTGGAAAACCTCTGAAGGATCCTTGCCTCCTTATGTTTGTTCATGCCTTTCCATGTTTCTGAAAGGCCTCTACATCGTTACCTACCCTAATCCTACCTATCTAAAAGGTCTAGTTCATAGGCTTCTTTCTAGAAGACTCTGTGGACAGCTGTCCTTGAAGTGATCTATTTCTTTTACCTAATCTTTGTCTATCAGCCTTTATGACAGACAACACTACTAGCCTTAGCATATAATTATCAGTATATAGGATATCTCCTCTATGGAGGACATGTGTTGGTTTTTCTCTGCCTAATATCCTCTCCACCTTTTGGTAACAGCAAGTTGATTTTCCTCTAGTAAACAACCTTTCCTCACTTTTAATCTCTATGATTGGGATGGGGTTAACCCCACTTTGAAATCCAAAGATAGGCATGTGACACAGGACTATTAAGTCAAAGTCACTAAGATGGGTTAAGGGAAAGGCAGGTGACTCAATTAAAATATTGAGCATTACACCTAGGACTTTTACTAGAACTATTGGCATAAAAATCTCTATTTCTGCTATATTGGATGTAAACATGGAGCTGTGAGGGGCTTTCACCTGGAAAACAAATTTCCAAGGATAAAACCATCCAAGAGCAAGTTATGGAAAGACACCGAATCTAGAGGATGATACTATTGGAAACTCTTGGATCTTAGATTCAGCGATTCTTCAATCTAGAAGTAACTTTCCTAGAACAAATAAATTTTGCCCCCTACCCACATTCTTTGCTCCTCTTAAGCTAGTTTGTGTTGGGTTTCTATAATGTAGAATTAAAAGGGATGAACACATACAGCTGGTGGCTCATGCCTATAATCTTAACACTCTGGGAGACCAGACCAAGACCAGACCAAGCTTGAACTCAGGAGTTCAAGACCAGCCTGAGCAAGAGTGAGACCTTGTCTCTACTAAAAATAGAAAAACTAGCTGGGCATTGTGGTGGGTGCCTGTAGTCCTAGCTACTTAGAAGGCTGAGACAAGAGGCTCTCCTGAGCCCAGGAGTTTGAGGCTGCTATGAGCTATGATGATGCCATTGCACTCTACCCAGAGTGATAGAGTGAGACTCTGTCTCCAAAGGAAAAAAAAAAAAAAAGATATGAACACATCCTCAATTTGTTTATGAACTTGAAGGGACCAAAGGCCTGATCTTTTTAACTTTACATCCCTTAACACGGTACCTGGTGAGATGGTAGGTCCTCAAGGTGTTAGGATTTAATGGATGGGTGCTCATTTCATTCTGTCTCACTATTCCTGAGCACCTACAATGAGCTGAGCCAAGCACCCGAACCGCAAGGAATAATTAGACATAGTCCTGGCCCCTGAGGAGTTCTGAGTTTAGTACTAGGAGGAGGCATGAAAATGAACACATTATAATATAACTTGGCTGCTATAGAAATCTGAGCAAATTGTTGTGGATTCTAAGGGTTTGAAGTATGGGGGGATGGGTTGTGGGAATGCTTCTCAGAGGAGGTGGCCTCTGAGTTAAGTTCTTAAAGAATAACTGTAATAGAAGTTCCTAAGCAGAGAAATGAGAATGGGGAAAAGGTGTCCCTGGGATGAGGTATTCTAGGTGGGGAGAACAATATTACATAATTATAAAACTAATAATAGTAATATTACCATCTCTTCTTTCTATGGTGAAAGTATCTCCTTCACAATCTCCTTCTTCTTTCTTGTCTTCTGCCTCATTTATCAGTAGAACCATCATCGTTATTAAGGGTACAGACTCTGAGCTCTGAAAGATTTCAGTTCTGCCAGGGAGGGCAGATCATGCCTGTAATCCCAGGAATTTGAGAAGCTGAGGCAAGAGAATTGCTTAAGCCCAGGAGTTTAAGACCAGACTGAGCAGCACAGTGAGACTCCATCTCTACCAAAATGGAAAACACAGCCAAGCCAAGCATGGTGGTGCATCCCTGTAGTCCCAGCTACTCAGGAAGCCGAGGGAGGAGAATTGCTTGAGCCCAGGAGTTTGAGGTTACAGTGAGCTATAATGATGCTACCGCACTCTAGCCTGGGCAATAGAGTGAGAACTTGTCTCAAACAAACAAAAAATCATTTGTGTCCAAATAAGAACAATAGCATATGCGGCTCATAAGATTATTGAGAACATTAAACAAAATTATAACTATAGAGAGTATTCCTGGCACAAGGTAATTCTCAAGAAATATGGGCTGCTGTTATTCTTATTATCGTAGTCAAGAACCTTTAAGCACTAAGGAATGAAAAACCTAACTTGCTCTGGCATCAACAGTAAGGAGATTCTTCATTGCACATAATGGAGAGTTTTGAAGTACAGCAGGCTCCAGGGATGGCATAATCAGGGCTCTGACTCCTTTTCCCTGCAGTGCTCCCAGCTCTGCCCTCTTCTTTGTATTGACTCTGTCTCCAGGCTTCCCTCATTGTCCAGAGATTGCTGTGTCACTATGTTCTGAGCAACTGTGACAACATTCTTCCTTGTTCATATCCATCATGGACAGAGAAAAAAACCTCCTCCCCCAAACAGAAATCTAAATCCCTTCTTTCAGTCTGCGTAGGCCATTGTAGGTTATGTGCTTACTCCAATGACAGTGACCAGGGCAATTCCCTGGGTTGACGGGTGTGAGCCTGCCTTTCTGACTCAGTCACTGATAAGAGAGGTTGGGTGGCCATGATCAGCTTACACTAATTGGGATCCACTCCTAGGGTTAGAGATGTGTTCCAGCCTCCTTCAGATCACACGGCTACATTACAGCAAAGGAAGAGGGGTTTTGTTAGAAGGAAGGAAAAACTGGTTTGTTTGTTTTTTTGAGACAGAGTCTTACTATGTTTCCCTTGGTAGAGTGCTGTGGCATCACAGCTCACAGCAACTTCAAACTCTTGGGCTCAAGCATTTCTCTTGCCTCAGCCTCCCACATAGCTAGGACTACAGGTACCTGCCACAACGCCCGACTATTTTTTGGTTGTAGTTGTTTGGCAGGCCCAGGGTGAATTCAAACCTGCCAGCTCCGGTGTATGTGGCTGCCGCCCTAGCCGCTGAGCTACAAGCTCTGAGCCAAAAAACTGGATGTTAATGGACCACGAACAACATCTTCTGCAATGACTACTGTTTCATTTTTTGCATGCTAGTTCTCTTAAGGCCTTGGTCCAAATGGTGCCTTATCAGTGAGGTTTTCCTTGACCAAACATCCAGCAACAGAAAATAACCAACATACTCCCACCTCGCTGCCTCACCTCTCTTCTCTATACTCTCTCTCTCACTCTGCCTTAGTTTTACCTAAAGCATGTGTCACCACCTGACTTACTTTTAGCCTTACTTGTCTATTGTGTCTCTTCCTTCTAGGATATAAATTCCATGAGGGTAGAGGTCTTAGGTTGTTCAATGTTGTGCTTTTAATACCTAGAAGAGTCCTGGCCCATAGTGGGCACACAATAAATAATGTGATGAATGAATAAATAGTTCTGACCAAGACCAGACTTTTTGGGTCTTCTCAAAGACCCAACCTGCTATGGGGCTTAGGTGTGGCCCCAGCTTCCACAGCATCCTCCTTTCCACTCCCCCTCTTTTCCCTTATCTACCTCCTGGTCTGATATCCATCTGCTGAGTAGGCTGTGTTCCTAATTTTGCTTTCTCCCTGCCTAGTGTTGATGATAACATCTTTTTCTTTGCCTTTTTCATGCTGATTACATCTTATTCTCTATGTGCAAAATATTAAATGGTTTGAGTTTAAATAAAGTTAGAAAAATTGTGTGGCCTTTATATCCTGCAAAGATTTATGACATGGTATCTGAACTTTTTTTTAGAACGACATTTATGTTTTTACATATGTATTTGAGAAACATAAGGAATGTTTCACTGGAGGTTCTGCTGAGTCTACCATTCCATACCCTCCTGAATTTGTATCTTCTTTGAAGTATTCTCTAGCATAGATTTTTTTTTTTAAGGGAAAAATCCTCTGCTTTGTCCTATACTACTCCTTACCCCCAAATCTGTCTGCTTATAATAAGCAACATGTGATAAAGCATTACTTTCTTAGGTGATATTTTCTTGATTCTAGGACTGCACAAAAGAACAATGATAAAAATAATAACAAAAACCTCTCTTTTGCACATGAAAAAATGCTCATCGCCTCTCATCATCAGAGAAAGACAAATCAAAACCGCTCTGAGATTATCACCTAATTCCAGCGAGATTAGCCTACATCACAAAGTCTCAAATCTCCAGATGTTGGTGTGGATGTAGAGAGAAGGGAACACTTCTACACTGCTGGTGGGATTGCAAACTAATACAACTGTTATGGAAAGAAGTATGAAGAATTCTTAAAGAACTAAAAATTGACCTTCCATTTGATCTCATAATTCCATCTCTAGGTATCTACCCAAAAGAACAAAAATCATTTTGCCACAAAGACATTTGCACTGGAATGTCTACTGCAGCTCAATACACAATTGCCAAGTCAGGGAAGCAACCCAAATGCCCATGAACCCATGAATAGATTAACAAACGGTGGCATATGCATAACACAGAATACTATACTTCAGCCATAAGAAAAAATGGAGACTTTACTTCTTTTATGTTTACCTGGATGGAGTTAATACACATGCTTCTTAGTAAAGTATCTCAAGAATGGAAAAAAATAAATCCAATGTACTCAATACTAATATGAAACCAATATATAAACAACTACACGCCCACATGAATAAGAAAACACAAATATAGTCTAGCAAGGGGGAGGGGAGAGGAGGCAAAGAGGAGAGGGGAGGTCGGAGGGCAATTGGTGGGATCTCACCTAATGTGCACAATGGGAGGGTGTTCAGCATGCTCCTGGGTGAAGGGCTCAACAATAACTTGAACTTTACCTTAAAACCGAAAACAATGTAACCTAAAAATTTGTATCTTCATAATAATTTGAAATTAAAAAAAAACACACAACATGTATCTGCCAGCCGAGTGAGGTGGCTCACGCCTGTAATCCTAGCATCCTAGGAGGCCAAGGCAGGAGGATTGCTTGAGCTCAGGAGCTGGAGATCAGCCTGAGCAAGTGTGAGATCCTGTCTCTAAAAATAGCCAGGCATCTGTAGTCCCAGATACTTGGGAGGCTGAGGCAAGAGAATCACTTAAGCCCAAGAGTCTGAGGTTGCTGTGAGCTCTGATGCCACGGCATTCTACTGAGGGCAACAAAGTGAGACACTGTCTCAAAAAAAAAAAAAAAAAATTTATTTGCCTAGTACTTTACTATGAATTGTGCCTATTATTCCTCTCTCTCTCTCTTTTTTTTGTTTTTGTAGAGACAGAGTCTCACTTTACCGCCCTCGGTGGAGTGCCGTGAGGTCACAGGAGTCACAGCAACCTCCAGCTCTTGGGCTTCCACGATTCTCCTGCCTCAGCCTCCCGAGCAGCTGGGACTACAGGCGCCCGCCACAACGCCCGGCTATTTTTTCACTGCAGTTTGGCCAGGGCTGGGTTTGAACCCGCCACCCTCGGTATATGGGGATGGCGCCCTACTCACTGAGCCACAGGTGCCACCCCTATTCCTCTCTTAATTATAAAATTAATATCAGCTTATAAAATATTACTTGTTTAAAGTAAAAAGTGAAAGTTTCTCCATCTTCTCTAATCTTACTCCCCAGACATAAATATCACTAGTAGGTTGGTGTATATTCTCTAGACTTTTTCTTTGTGTACGTGGCATGTCCAGAAGTATTTCAGTTCCCCCTCTGGAGTACAAGTTGTCACCAGGAAGCAGCTACCTAGGCAGGGCGTTTCTAGCTTTCCTTGCATCCAGGTGCGGCCACACGTGTAATTTCTGTCTGTGGAATGTGAGAAGAAATGATCTGTATCGCTGCTGCGCCAGAGCTCTCAGGAAGTGAGTAGGACTCCTCCACACCCCTTTTTCCTTCTGTCTGTTGAAGCCCTGGGGGATGACAGAACCACAATGAACAGACCCTGGGTCTTTGAATCCCTGAGGGAAAGAAAGCCACCTGCCAAACAACCTTGAACTGAATGTGAGTGAGAACTAAACTTCTGGTACATTGGAGTCTTTATACATTTGGGGGTTTATTTGTTATAGCAGCTAGCAGTACCATTAACTAATATAATATAATATAATACAGAGGATGCCAAAAAATGTGTAAGCATTTTAAGAAAGCAAAAAAAAGTATTAACACTGTAATACTCAATATAGACCAATAACTTTTGTTATCTTGTATATTATATCTCTTGCAATTACAGAAATCAAACATGACTTGAGCATTATGATTTTAGTACAGATTTTTTTCCTTTCTTAAATTGTATATACTTTTCTTTGGTACTCTCTGTATATGCTATTTTATATTAGATTATTTTTACTCACATATTTTTTTGAATGGGACTGCATTACACCATGATGTTATGTGGCTTTCCCAGACTGAAAGAGGTTACCCAAGAGACATGGCCATGAGGTGGAAGAGCCAGAACTAGAACCTGGACCTTGTGGCCCCAAAGCCTGGGCTCATTTCAGTGTCCCATTCTGGGTGTGAAACTGGCCTCCACCTACCTCTTTCATGATACCAACATGTAAGGAGGTGTTATTTGTTAGGCTTCTTTGATGACTCAGACAGCTGCACTCCCCTCTAAGGTAGGGGATAACCCCAGGTAGGCTCTGCCCATCCAGTAGTCTGTGGCTTCCTGCCTTTTTCCGTTCAAGGGTTTCTCAGATAAGGCGGAGCCTTAAAAATGCTCATATTTCCCAGAAGACACTGTGTGATTTGACAAGCACAGGCTACCAAGACTGACCAGAAGGCAGAAAGTATGTGGTAAACAGTGGTGGAGATTGGAAGAGTTCAGGGCTAAAAGCCACCCTCTCCAGTCCAATCTCAAAACCCTCCAGGGCCTCAGAGTCTATAACTGGTGAGCTTATGTTCCCAGAGGAGGCTCCCTCCTCTAGGTCCCAAACAACATCAGAAAGGGAGCTTTAGAAAGCCAGATGGTCTCAGCTCTCACAGCCTTCCAAGAAACCTCGACAGTTCTAAGAAGCCCTGTTTCCTGCTTCACACCCGGGGCCAGAGTCCTTGGTGGGAAATGTGGGAAGGCCCTTACTCACTGCTTCCTCCACCCCAATCCTTACCCTGGGGAACCCCTCTGTGTGCATAGCTGCTCATAGACACAGCATGGGCAGCAGAAGGCATGTGAGAGAGGACCTTCAGCCTATCCAGACTCCAGGATCCCCTATTTCTACATGGCATCATCTGTAGCCATTTCTCCTAACTCAGTATCCTTCTGTTATCTCCTGAACTAAAGTCAGGCCCAGAGGTGAGCCAAAGCAACTGATAACCCATAGGCATTTCAATGTGGTTTTGAAATGTAATTAATCAATCATTTCCAGGGTAGGAGTCATAGCATTGGTGAGACACAAAATGATTTCGTTTCCACCCAAATATCAACATTAAATAATATTTAATCATTTCCTTCTTTATTCCTTTTTAATACTTTAATTAAATTAAATAAAATGTCTCTGTTAGTGCTAGTAGTGTGTGTTGTTTGTTTTTAGAAACAGGACTTCCTTTTTTTCCATCCCTTTTCAATACTTTAATTACACCAAATAGGATGTCTCTGTTAGTGCTAGAAGTGTTTGTGTTCGTTTTTGTTTTTAGAGACGAGATAGGATCTTGCGCTGTTGCCTAGGCAGGAGTGCAGTGGTGTGATCATAGCTCATGTACCCTCACATTCAAGTGATCTTCCTACCTCAGCCTCCCACATAGCTGGGATTGCATGTGTATGCCACCATGCTCAGCTAATTTTTTAAAGATTTATTTTGTAAGATAGGTGTGGTGGCTCATGCCTATAATCCTAGCACTCTGGGAGGCCTAGGCAGGTGGATCACCTGAGCTTAGGTTTGAGACCATCCTAAGCAAGAGTGAGACTCTGTCTCTAAAAATAGCTGGGCATTGTGGCAGGTACCTGTAGTCCCAGCTACTTGGGAGGCTGAGGCAAGAGGATCATGTGAGTCCCTAACTTTAAGGTTGCTGTGAGCTCTGACCTCATGGCACTCTACCCAGGGTGACAGAGTGAGACTCTGTCTTAAAAGAAAAGAAAAAGATTTTTTTTTGCAAGATGGGGGTCTCACTATGTTGCCCAGGCTGACCTTGAATTCCTAGCCTCAAGCAAAGAGGTGGGAGGTAGCATGAGCCACCCAAAGTGGTGGGAGCTAGCATGAGCCACCACAATTGGCTGCTAATAGTTCTTTAATACTCCTCTAATACCAGTAAAACCCATCAGAAAAAAAAGAAGTTGTAAATAAATAATATCAGAAATAAAAATGGGATTATAGCAAACATTTTTTAGTGTGATGTGATGTTTTTAAAATGATGCCCTTTAAAGAGGCAACACAATTGTATACATGTTGGAACAAATGTAATAAAGATATTCACCTAGTTTTTATCTAGAAAGTTTCAGAAACTTTAATGAAAAACAGAAGACCTAAACAAATCAGATATAACATGTACAGCAAGAGGGCGGCACCTGTGACTCAGTGAGTAGGGCGCTGGCCCCATATACCGAGGGTGGCAGGTTTGAACCCGGCCGCAGACAAACTGCAACAAAAAAATAGCTGCAACAAAAAAACACAGGGTGGTGGGCGCCTGTAGTCCCAGCTACTCAGGAGGCTGAGGCAAGAGAATGGCCTAAGCCCAGGAATTGGAGGTTGCTATGAGCTGTGACGCCTTGGCACTCTGCCGAGGGTGACAAACTGAGACTCTGTCTAAAAAAAAAAAAAAAAAAATGTACAGCCAGAAGACTCAATGTTACAAAAATGTCAGTTCTCTCAAATTACTCTAGAAATGTAAACCCAATCAATATTCTGACAGGGCATGTGTGTGAAATTTTTCTAGATGAATCTAAAATTTATTCGGGAGTGTAAAGAGAGGTGCCCTTTTATGTAACTCAGCAGGAAAGGGCTTTCTGAGGGGTGATACATGAGGAGCAAAGCCTTCTAGATAGCTTGAGCCACAGATTGGAGATAGCAGCTTGCTCGGAATGTTCGGTGAGTACGCCGAGATCAGTGTGGCTGGAGCAGACTGAATGAAAGGCAGAAATGAGGTCAGAGCAGTAGCCAGGGCCTAGATGACGGAAGAGCCCTGAAATCTACTCTGCAATGGAAAGCCACTGGAGTTTATTCGAGCAAAGAGTGATCCGAATTTAATTTAAACATTTAACATTTTTGAATTTGGAACTGAAAATATTAAGTAAATATGTTTGTAGGTGGTAGGGAAATGCAACAAAAAACAGTATAGGGGACACATGAATGACTGGGATTTTTAAAATTCTGCATTCAGTAATTCCTGAGTCAGAAATCTGGTCTTTCTAATTCAGCTCAGCTCAGACAGAAGGGGAAAGGAGTCTGAGTTCTTGGAGCCAACACTGACAAATGTGCAGGAGGGGCAGGCCAGGCCTCAATCTTCTTCCTGCTCCTTCAGCTGGTGGCTGATGTTCCAGGGAATCTACCCTATGGCTGGGCCTCTAATTGCAGCCTCCTAGGGAGCGAGTCCGAAAAGCAGCTACTCTGAAACACATCACCGATCTCAAAACTAATCACATTTTAAGGAAGGCTAGAGGTGAAAGGGAGTAATAAAAATAATAGATTACAATAACACTAGCATGTCCCTAAGGGAAATTATCATCCTTTCTCAAAACTGATCCCTCTCTGGCCTTTCCTAGTCCAATAAATGGCAACACCCTTATTCATTCAGTCAGTCAACAAGTGTTTGTCAAGTATGCACCAATATCAGCAGTGGATTCACACCAATAATCAAAATTGACATAGGCTCTGCTTTCGTGGAGCTCAGAGTCTCATATGAGGAGACAGACAATAAACAAGAAAGAAATAATTACAAAATGCTTAGTGCTGGGAAGGAAACAAAGAGGATGATGTGGTCCAGGAAGGGTAAGCAAACCAAACTGATGGGCAGGTCAAATCTGACTCACTGCCCTTTCTTTTTGTAAATAAAATTTTACTGGAACACAGCCATGCTCACTTATGTATGTGTTGTCTATTCTTCTTTTCTTTTCTTTTCTTTTCTTTTCTTTTCTTTCTTTCTTTCTTTTTTTTTTTTTTGAGACAGAGTTTTATTATGTCGCCCTTGGTAGAGTGCGATGGCAACACGGCTTGCAGCAA